>JAUOBX010059760.1:0-13434 GCA_032360705.1 Eupentacta quinquesemita
TGTGCATCCTGCCTGTCGGTGTGTCAGTCAACACGCACTGATTAGTAACAGAGATTCAGCATCATGACTCATTTGAGTCATTTCAATTCATCGTCAGCAATAAAAGAAATATCTTCATCAGAAATCCATTGTGAATCGATTAGTATACCATGCCTATTGGCCATAGGATTCCGTCCGTCAGTGCGTGAATCATCTTTCACTCACCCGACATGCAGTCTAACTATAGTACTATTATGACGTCACCTCTATGTTCTCAGTGCTGGACAATGCACCTGGTTCTGATATATAGAATGTAATTACTAATTGAAAATTGAATGTCTAGGAGAACCGTATGGGCGCTATGCACTCGAAAATGGAGTTGAGAATGAAGGATTCGAGAATGAAAGCGAATACACTGAAGTTACGTTTATAGATAGACCGTTTACCTATACGCTACATGTCAGAGGACATGTGAAATATTTTACATTATGAACTGACGCAGATGCATAAAGAAGGACATTTGAAGAAGAGTATAGGCCTATATATATGTATATGATGGCTTGTTTGATTGGGGCTGTTTGTTACACATGTCTGTTCTCATCTCAAGCCCATGTCCCACCTCTCCACCGAACTATGACCAAATCGCCGCACATGGCCTAGCCCATCTCGGAATGTATACACAGGGGCAACGCATCTACATCTGCGAACATCATGCGCATCCCTACCTACCAACCCAACTCTTCCACTTTATCCCCAGATACGCGTTTAGCCCTTTTGCTGGTTTCGTACGGACTCGTTCGCTAGTCCACTCAAAATTATTCATGCCGTCCCGAATTCCTGATGAGGGATAAGATTAATAGGGGCCCCTTTAAACGGGGTGTTAAATGTCACGAAATTAACACGTGTTCTTTGACTGAACTAATTAAAGCATTATTTATGATAGCCCGAGGCCGCCCTTTGACAATCTGACTACCACGCGAGCACACAATAAAAGCGAAAGACTTTCGGAATCGAAAGTATTCTATTCAACCCTCTGTTGATCTGAGTCACCCTGCCTTCCAATGAATTACCGTTAGAATCACCCGCAACGTCTCGTCAGCCCGTGAAAATGCCATGAAGATTCATAGCTCGCTGCCGGTATACATAGTATTACCCTAGTCGGGTGATTTTCCACTTTTTAGATCGGCAACACTCATCATTAGTAATCCTTAGAGAGTCGGCACACGACTCGCGTGTGTGACGTCAGTGAAGGCAACCAATGAGCGCCGTCTGTGACGAAAAATTATGTTATCGCGCAGCGTTGACGGGCGAGAGAAGTGATTGGTTTTTCTGCTGGTAAGAAGAAACTAACAGTTTCAGTGCGAGCCTATTACAGAAGGAGCATCACTATGTATTTCTGTGTGGTGCTCAATTAGTTAGTATCGCACAAGCATATGTTACAAAGTTGAATATTTTGAAAACGGATCTGGATATTTGTCTAAGTCGGATATATCCCGAGTGTTCCAGTATTTTTCAAACCTTGGATTATAGATATTTGACCTAGTCTGCAAGGAGAGCGTTTCTGGAGGATTTCCGATGTTTCCTGTGCAATGATTACACGCCAGCTCACAAACCACCATTCCAAGGATTCTATCGGCTCTGTCTCGATTCAAACCGGTATATTTCCTGTAGTAACATCCTATCTCCAACAACACACCAAACCGCTTTCTATGGAAACCCACCCGCAGTTGTTCTGTAGTCGATAAAAGCGCGCAACCGTCAACGGTCACCGGCATATAGCCAAGGATTACTCCTTTCAAACATACCGCAATATCATGGGAACCGTCCTCTCCATTTCGCCGAGATCAACACCGTCTGAATATAGCAGTACCGGGAGCTACTCGGAGTCGAAAACTCTCAGCATGGGAAACCTAAACGAGATTTATATCAACAATAAAAACTCGAACCTTTCATGTTCGACGAAGGAGAACCTACATCTCGTAGGGGGCAGCGAGCACAAGCCGCTCCGGAAGCATTCCGCCATGTTTATCAGCACTCTCGGGCTGAAGATCTTCAACGTGAGCGGACGGAAGAAAACGAACAGCACGGGCGTGTCCACTAACTCTCTCGACTCCTCCTGTACGAGCAGTAACTGCAGCAGCTGTACCAAGGGGAGCAAACAGTCCCTCACCGGGTCGGACAAACTCAACAATAATGTCCTCCGAGAGAACTCGACCAACCACAACAATTCCAACTTCAGCAGCAGAGGAGGGAGGTCCGGAGACAAGATCCGCTTCGAGAGGGACATCAACAAGGACGGTAGTATCAAAAAATCATTTTCCTGCTTCAATCTCAACTCCCACGCCCCTTCCAATCATCATCACAATCACCATCATATCCACAACCATAAGAACAGTCGAATCAGTCTCGACCTTCGTGGGGGTCACAATGTCAAGTCCATAGCAGTCGTTTCCAATGTCGTCCCGAGTAAGGCACAGGTCGGTGTCCTCGGTACGACCGGGCAGAGGACAAAGACCAGTGAGATTCAGCTAAAACCCATCTCCTCCACCACCACCCAGACGAGAACCCGTTCCAGTCAGAAGAAGGTCATCCAGTGTTCCACCAGCGAACTCTTGAAATGTCTGGGGAACTTCCTCAGCAGAAAGTGTCCACACCTTAAGAACTTCGAATCCAGTGACGCCATCATGTGGCTGCGGACCGTGGATAGGTCCCTGCTTCTCCAGGGGTGGCAAGATATCAACTTTCTCAATCCGGCCAATGTGGTGTTTGTCTACCTTTTGATCCGGGATCATATCTGCTCGTCCGTCGAGAGCGTTATCTTGAACGAGTCGGATCTCCAGGCGATGGTCTTGACCTGTCTCTACCTGTCTTACAGCTACATGGGGAACGAGATCAGTTACCCACTAAAACCCTTCCTGGTCGAGGAAGACAGGGACCGCTTCTGGAATCGCTGTCTGAAGATCATAAACTCGTCCAGCGCCAAGATGCTGCAGCTGAATCAGAACTCGAGCTACTTCACAGACGTTCTCCGCGATCTCAAGACCTACGTCAGGAGTTGAGAAGGATGGGTGCTACAACTGTCTTCTTTTTGTACTACTATACTATGGATTTCTTTCGACGTCATTCCCATGGAATGGACTTTCATCCGTCGCAAACCTTTATTGGTGAAGGACTTCTGAAGGACAGGTATGCCGTTGCTGAAAGACCGCCCGCCGCCGGTAAATGCCAACGGGTAACGCCAAACGGTGAGTGCCGGGGCTCCACGTAGAAACATGCACCTGAGACCAAGCCTGGAAATTACATCGTTTCTCCAAGATTCAAGGACATTTGTCTGGGAAGTCAAGATGGTGAGGGTCACGTGTGCCTCTCATCCAATTAACATCATACATTTGGGATGAAACTCGACTTGTTCTCGACTGCTGGAGCCTGGATTACAGGATCTTTTTTCCCATAAGAGATATCAAATGTGTTGTATATAATTGTATATGTCATCATGTGATTATGTACGCGGACAATTTTAACACCACCTGAAAAGACTGAAAGGGGAGATCGCGAATCCAGATTTTGCATGCGTTCTTGACCAGATGCCAGACGGGCGATACTCGAGCAACAGAAGACTCATGAGGAGAAGTCTGCAGAACAGACGACATTTTTCAATTGTGCAATTGTTCTTTATTATACGTGATTCTTTCCGAAGGAAACGTTCAACAATTTTGGAGAGAGTAGAGATAGAACAAAGCGAGCATCACCTTGTTATCGACAAATTGGAGTTTTTTCCCGACTTTGACCTGTGCAGACGGTTACAGGAATAGTCGGAGACAAGAGGCGTGGTTCTGTCGAGACTGTCGTCCCAGGTGAAGATGGGAGGAACCTCTCCATACAACTTGATGCGAGACAGCAGACTGGCAGACAGATTCCTGAGGGCACGGGGGATCTGACGTGTACACTACATACATACCTGGAACCCGACGAGGGAGGAACAGCGATTTGAATAGGTATTATTATGGGGAAAATATATTATTGTAATAAACTTTGATATTTGCGGCTATATGCTCACGAAATGTAAATTCTCTGTTCGGTAGGGGGAGGGGGAGTCGCCATTTCCATGGTTCCCGGTCTCACCCCACCTTTTAACGACAAATATTCGAAAATTCAAAATAACGATGTGACACATATTCACGGGGTAGACTTGTTCTCGATAAATGTTTCTGTTTCTTCAGAGTTTTTTATATTGGTCGGGACCCAAGGGAATGGCGCCTACATAATTGACTTCACCCTCCCCTATGTAAATGTATTGCCTCCCAGAGATACTGTAACAATATTTGGTGTAAAACAGCTGGGATGGTTCCCCGTGAGAGTGATTTTTGTGTTGGTTAATTTCCCATGGAGAGTGGGAGGGGAGGGGGAGGGGGCTGCCCAAACCTCTTCGTGCGCACGCCACACTTTGCCCTATTCTAAATTCCAAGTTTACTGTGATAAACATGCATGTTAGGCCACGGCTACATAACTCCGCACCTCATGCGCTATTGCCGCTAACCGGTTCCCAGTGTGCTAGTATTGTAACACTGTACGACAAGCCAACCACACCTTATTGCATTATGTATACCTGTATCAGTGCATACATCAGTGGATGGTGGCAGCCTGCCCGCATCTTTCCAATAGTCAGAAAAAGAGAGATAGACGAACGGGCGGAATCCGCCTCATCCCCCGTCATCACACGTTGTATATGCGATTCCCGTCAATAGATTTTATAAATAAATTCCATATATACCAGTCACATTCATCAAGTGCTTTCTATTCCTGATACGGCCAAGGCCAGTCGCCAATTATGTTGTTAGCCATGCCCATGTGCCAGGTCAATGATACTATTATTGAACAAAAGGTGTCTAACAATAGGTTATGGCCTATTGTTTGATAAACCCCGAGGTATTCATCCCATATTTTTCTTAAAAATAACCCTAATTACCCCAAATATAGCTCCTGTCCCCTTACATGGACTATTCAATGAGGGTGCATGGTTGTAAGAATGTAAGATGCTCTGATGCCTGATGGTCCTAAAAACTGTCTGCCAGTATTATTTCATTGCATAATTGGAATTGGAATTAAAGAGGGTAATACCGATGAAATACCTCTGAGAAAAAATCAGTTCAAAATTATTGGAGTGGCTGCGAATTATTTTTTCCCTAGCATAAACACCTAAAAAACAGTGCTAGGGAATTTCTAAACATTGTGTCAAATCCTTATATGTGAGGCGTTTGACTTGTAAATGTCAGATGTTCATAGGCCCAATTGCTATGTCTAGAGAATAGAAGCGGCGGAATTGCGGTCAAACTAGTGTTTAGAGAAGGAGTTATTTCCTAAACACTGTTTTTATACAGAGTGTAAATTTGCTCGAGAGATTCATCAATGTATCTCTTCATGCCAATTAACCTAGGTTATTATCGCGCTCCCCCTCTCGCGCGCGCATATCGTCGCAAGCGCAAGGAAATAAATCAGCGATCTCGGCGGCGTAAATTATCAACTGGTTCCTTTCACAACAGAACAAACATTTCCAGGGGCCTCCAAGAGCCCCGGGACAACTAACCCGGATCCCTTTCCTTTTAGGAGTAACCTGCACTGTGTCATGAATGTTAGGCATCCGTAGTATGCGTTTACACGGAGAGAGGGGAGATGGGGAAGTTGTTAATATTTTGTTAAACGGCGCTCAGTAAATCTAAAACTGTTTTATGGATCCGAGGGCTGACAAACATCCTAACGGGTTTTTGATGCCCCTGTTTGTTGTGACAAAGTCAAATAAATATTTTATTCTTCCGATGTAAGAATTAGACGAGCTCATGTAAACATATGTAGAATACTGTCGCGTGTGTTCCATGCTGCAATGATTTATGAGACGATGTCAGCATCCGTGTTTCTCTGGATTGATCCATATTCATATATTACATCCGTGGCCCATTTCATACTGTTTTTATGACTGACTTCAAAAGTTTCATGATGCAGATATAAGTGAGATAACAATTTCAATTCCATTAATATATTGATCTCAGCCAACTAGGCCTCCTCTTAAAGGTCATGTTTTTCTGATAATTGACAATAATGCTGCGCCTATTCGCATGCCAATAGAAAAAAGTGCGCAAATAATACGGGGACCTATCAAAATAATGTGTTCAAAAGGCGGAGCCCATATTTCATCAGAGAGATAACCCAACGAATCAGTGAAATTAAATAGTACGTGACATTCGGAAAACATGTTACGTCACTCACGTGACCCACCGCACCCAAATAGACGCATAGCGAATAGCGATACATGGAAGACACACGTGTCCTAATCGAATCTTGCGATTGGTCCGTTATGCGTTCGAGAGGAACATCCGGAGACATTGTCTGGCAATAGACCGCGGGCCGGGCTGATAATGAATCTATTCAGTCTGTGGAACGAATGTTGTTTATTGCTCTCAGGCTGCGCCTTGGAGAGCACACCTACGGGAATTATGGTCCTCCAGGAATGTCACAACGAATGTAGCCTATACTGCGGGCAGCCGGCGCATTAGAAATGCCTAATCTGATTCGACTGATAAGACGACTGCCGAAGTACTGTTACTGCATTCTCTGACATTTAGGGCTCAGACAAATATTCTATCCGTAATGAGATTTGTCTATTTCAAACCTATATTACGTTGAAGTGAATCAATAGGTTCTACAAAACTGCAAAACTAGTTGTTGTTTCTCGACGTCTCCTCGAAAATTCATGAAATTATAGACCTTCTATTAGCCCTGCCCATATATCGCCTAATGCTGTTATACAGACTACTCGCAGGGTTGGGCTCGGACTTTCTGACCTTACAATACAAATTACCTTTTGTGCAATTCAATGACAATTGTCTGTGCTTAATCGTCATGGGGTGGCCTATTTGTATAGGCTGTTAAACTCGTTAGCAATTTCTGATTGCTCTCAACTGTATCCATCATCGACAATTCCTGCCTAGTGCCTACACGTTTTAATGCGGCAACATGCAGTTGACCTGTTCAGGCAGTATCATTGGCACGCCTTTTGTGCAGAATTTATGCCATGCATGGTTTCTTGCTTTCCTCCCTAGTTAATCAATATGAACAACTTCCGTTCTTTCCGGTGCATGCTATGCCGCCTAATTCGCATAGACTGATAGAGCAGGTTCTAGGTAAACAACTGCGAAACGTGCTTTTGGATAGAGTGGGCACGTTTTGGAAGTTGTGTTGCATGTGGTGGAAATAGTGTTCGATTCCAATACGTTGAATATAGAGTGTATCTATGATCTTTAAAGAGGTACTGTCGTCTGGGTGCTTTTAATTTGCTCAGATAATTTCGTGAGCAATGGTTTGTGATGACGTCATGCAGATGGAGTTGAAATCGTCCATTATTCGCTGGATGGTGTGAGACGACGTTGCCTCTTTGACATATCAGATTATACCTCAGTTATGAAGTGGGAATAAATATTAGAATTTGAGATAATTGGTGTGTCGTAACTGTAGGAAAAGTAAAACTAAATTTCAAGCAGATCCCGCAATTTTTCACAGTACTATGCTTTCAGCGTTTTGTGGGGTTGAGTACTATTTGTTTGTGCAGCGTCGTCCTTTAATAGGAAGAAAATCCGGTCAGTACTTGATATATATTTCCTGTAACCTCTGGCCTGGGTAACATCGCATGTGAATCATTACGTAATGCGTATAAATATTCCACTCACGTAATTAGGTCTCTACAGCTGATCGGTGATTGGCTAATCGCCGTGGTTACATATTTATGTTACATTCCGCACGAAAATATGTGCAATGATTTTTCAGTTTCTATATACTTTTCTATTTTGCGATTTTTGTATGTTTTTATAGTATTTTTTTTTTTTGGCCCGTGGGACTGGCAATATGGCGGGAGAGTATACCGAGGGGTCTCTTGAAAATGCTTGATCTCAAGGCCGTGCTGTCTTTCATGAGCTTGCAGGGAACGGCCCGGGTCATGGTGGTCTAATTTGCCAACTTGAGAAACCTTAGCAATGACTAAATCGTATAGGCTGCTGCGTTAATTTTAACCAACTGAACTGTGCGGGATATTTGATCCTTGGATACATATGGAGCCATGCAGCGTGTTAATGACGATAATCCTTACTCGCAATTATGTTTTCATCTAGCATTATGGTAGGCCACACACGGCGGCATTTTACCTGATCACTCTATTATTCCTCTGTGCGCTTCCAAAGCTATCAAAATGTGGGATTTAGGTGAGACTCATTATAATAACTCAAGTAGCTTTACATCGCATATAGGCCTACCAGTACTAGTAGACTACGTGCGCCCGTAATGCAAAAGTATATATACATCCCTACGATATGCAGGCCTGCAGACTCTTCACTATGAATTGATGAATTCGCTCCCAAATGCGCCGCTCTGCATCAGCAACGCCTGATCAAGTGTCTGACGAATCAGCCCGCCATCGATTGTCGTCATAGCAACGGGCGCCTTCTCATTAGCGAAATTGCTGCATCTCGCTCCTTCTCGATGGAATCGCGGGTGGTTCTTCATCTCAAGACGCATTGCCGTCTTAGAAGGAGAATATGCTTTTAGCTCAAGTATCCTTGGCTACGGCTGAAGGAGTATAACGAATTTCAACACTTAACGAGATACGCACGCGGAATCGGGGCTGAATAGTAATCAGTGATCACCCAGTGTTTTTTCGTGTTTTTGCATTTTGGAGGAAGTGCCCTAGGCTGATTTTCCGATTACAAAACGCTCTGCTATAGGCGGGGATAGGCAGATCGAGCACAGGCCAGCACGTAGCTTTGTATGTACTAAGTGGGCTATGATACATCACAAATACAACCTATATCATTATCATAAATTATACCACAGACGACATTCAAAGTAGGCCTATACGTGCGCGTTTATTAATGTGAAGTAATTCAAGGTTCGGCGCGCGGGTCAATCTAATTCGCTGTTGACGTAACAAGCGCATGTTTCGATTATAGTAGCCAGGTAATCAGATCAGTTCTGAAATGTCACTACTAGTGAGGAACATTTGCTGGTAAAACATTCTACGCCACAAACACTGTAATATGTATTCATGCTGGTAAAACGGTATGGTCACACAAGGGAAATGTCATCCTAAAATATTCATGAACTATGGCCTAATAGGATTGGTTACATATAAGATGTATAATGATTGGTAATAATATTATATCAGTATCATTCACAAGCATCTAATGAATGCCTCAGCGGATATGAAGTACATTACGATACTGTTGTTTACCCTTACCCTACTCCACACGAGCGTAATAATTACTTGTGACTCGTGCACACCGTGATCAATTATGTTAATTTATTAAACTTCCTTGACAAACAAGGTGCGAGTCGAGATATGATAGTGTGACCTTTATTCGTTTATTGGATGGCTTGATCATGGCATTAATTTCCTGTGTTCAAGTGTAATCATGTATTTATACCTATTAGACATGTTAATGTAGTTTGGATGCTCGAGGAAATGTTGCAGACTTAGTACAGTGACATTTCCTTGTGTTATCCACTCATTTTAAAATCCTGCTATCGTGAAATTCCGGCAATTATGTGTTATTGTTATTATATAAATTGCAGTATAGCCTATGAGGTGAACTTCTCAATAACATTGACATATATACTCCAATTGTAGAAATGTACTACAGTAAGGGTCGGTTGGAAATGTGGTGGGAATTATTATCGCATGTGACTTCTCAGCGACAGACATTTGCCAGCTGTGCAGACAAATTGGCAACCCTAAGGCAGGGAGTCAATAAATATCTCAGCGGGCACATGATGCGATTAACACGTTTGATTCATTAGACCCCGTTTAACAAATTCACTAGCTGTAATGTATATTGCATTACTGATCTACTCCATGTGGCATATGGTGTTAATATGTGGATAGGGCCTGTCGCCCGATCGTCTCACGGTAGCCTAACACGGTGAAGAGATCAGCATACCAGTACACTCGACACCCAGCCTGTGGCCTTTAGGCTTATGCATCTGGGTAACACATGTTCCAATCTCTCCAACAGGAGACAATGCATTGTCTGACTTTCATGTTGTGCTGCTACTGTTAGGTGGGCGCCAGGATCCCAGATGCAGAAAAATATATTTGCGCATTCAGGTCCCTGGACATACGGTACCCCCTGTGCCAAAAAATAGGTGAAGTGGCATCACAAGACTGCGTTGCTACAACTGACTACAATGGCCACTTTTTCGGAGATAACTTGAAGTCTTGAATTGGCGTCTGGACTGTAGGGGGCAAATAAACCAAACTATATTCAGCGATAATTTCTGCCATTTGAACAGGCCTCAGTATTTGAACATTCTGGCGAAAATGTCCGCAACTGTAGGATCGCAACTGTGAACTGTCACATACAATCACACTTTGTTGGGATTTGAGAAATGACTCATAGAACGAAGTACTGGCGATTTCTGAATTGTTAGATTTATCAAATCCGCATGAATTGTGTATCCAATTTGAATATTGACCTCATTGCGTTAAAATTTGGTGACTCCTAGCCTGATCGCAGTATATCTATGGTCGTCTGGATTTTTGTGAAATGAGGAACACGGCCTGGCATGCAGTTCATTAATAATTAAAATGGCCAGCCAACTGGTGCTAATTAATGACGGTATGCTGACAATGACATTATGTATAGCCGTATTGGCCTAGGCTATACAATGTTGTGTATAGCCTAGCCTATCAGCCTATTGTCTACCATATGATAATACTATACATGCAGTATGAATGTATAGGCTACATAGACTGTCATCACGTTTTGATAACGTGGTACTGGTAAGCACACCCTATTCAGGAAATTCCCGGCTTTAACAAGGAAGTACACCGCTATGTGGAGGCGTCTAGAATAACAACGTCCAATATCATTGACCTGATTTTGTTTCGAAAGTGAATTTTATAAGCGAAACGTGATGCAGGCATATATCATATACATATGTAGGGTTCGGGCTACATCGGTCAATGACTGAGAACCGAATCCTTATACTATAGCTGGCTAGCCTCATTGGGGTTGGTTAGCTAATAGCTATATATGTCTATATATTGCGCCATATTCACATGGCAACAGTTTCCAATCGCACATGTTTCGAATGCTTGACTGTCCTGTGTGCTTCCTTGTTTAGAGAACAAACAGTGTTCTTTGACTTAGTCAAGGAAACGCTGATCATTTAGTGACTAGGCTATAGCCATATAGTCTATATATAGCTATCACTATTAATGATAAACGCTTTCATTATAGTCTGCTAATCCGTTCGGCCGGAAGTTTGTGAAAAATTCAGCTTCACATGGCCTAGGTCACACCCAGTTAGCACAGTTAGGGTCTAAGTTAGGGTTATATTAGATGGGAAATTCGTTGCGTCCTCGCTTGTTTTACCTTGGAAATGTACGTCTTTCCCTCATAAATATCTTGCAGGGATTGCTGGTTATCGCAGAAACGTTACACATCTAGTTGGGCTGTAACAATTATTGCAGCAATGTAAGATGATTTATGTATGAATTATCGGGGTAGAGGGGTGGAGGGTTCTAATGGGTAACTATTTTAAATATGTTCTGCATGTAACATTCCCCAGTGGGAGAAATGTGAATAAGTTTCGACAGCTTGAATCATGTAAATTTGATACGGATCAAATTGATCTATCAATCGAAAATTTATTAAGATTACCTTTGTCAATCTCCATTTGTCCGAGGAATGGGGCATTCTGTTTCACACTCACTCACTTACACACGCCTATACCGTGTTCACCCTTTTAATTTATTCGAGATTTAGAGTGTATAATAGAGAGCGCATTGTACAGGCCTCCTTTGTATATGTTGCTGTATAATATATATATACATTTGATGATCCATGTAATATAATCAAGATATGTATTATTTATAGTAAAATGCACTTTTGTTCCTTTTTCTGATTTTATTATGAGTGTATAAAATATTTTTGCTATAAAGTGTGTGAATATTGATTTATAAAGATTGTATTGTATGTATGTATGGTATGTGAAAAATTCCCCGACCTATTCTATGTGCAAATGTCCTACTTAGTGCAAACGAGAGGCTTTGCTGTTAGCAAAGTGTTAATAAAAGATGGAAACATATTGAAAAAAACATACTCTCTCTCTCTATCTTGTTGTATTTGTTAATTTTTGGATGTGGACTGGAATGAAGTTCACTTTCAATGAGCAGGCAGGCAAGCAGTCGTGTGGAATTTCTGCTCACTATGGACATCTATATTTATCTTCTCTCGGGAACAGTTCAGCCTAAATAATTACCATTCCCTATATGATCGGGTTATTATCTGTTTATATACACTCTAGTTATAGGCGCTCTAGACAAGCCTGTGATTCAATAGAGCCCTGTAAAAAATGTGCGAGTATGATTATCGTTAATAATAATAATAATCAGCTTGCACCAAATTAGCGCCGTCACGTGCTGGAGCTTCGAGATTCACACACTTAAGGTTTATGAGTTGAGGAAACCAGTCGATTTTTTTTTTAACAACCCCGACCAAGTGATTGCAGATTGACCTCTGGGTTAGCTTGACTTCCGGTTGCGTCATGACGATATTCCTGAGATTCACTTACCCACGTGTAATCGATCTGGTGGGATCACAGTTATGGTAGAGTGGCAAACATATGATATATGGATTACTCTCACTGTATGGGAATCGGATTAGCTCATTCGTTAGAGCTTAGTTCAATCCCGGCCGACTTGTTTTTCCGACGCCTCGCCCGACCCAGGCACTTTGGGAACCTTGTGAAGTGACTTGTAAATAGTAGCGTGCGCCGTATGTGGCAGCCCTATTCGATGTGGCGATACACGGGTCGCGTGTGTCGAGATGAGATAGCACAAGTTGCGTAGCCTATACTATAAGTACGGGTTTGACAATTCTTTGACGATCAGGGGTGAAATGCTGTGGAGCGCCGTGGAGAAGTCACTGACTGAATAGGGTGCTATATAAATGCGGTATAATATTATTGTTATCATACCGTATATCAAGTTATTCCAGAATATTTAGTCCCTCGTCCTAGCTGGATCGATGATTTGATAGCTTTTATAGTTCCACTCCCAGTCTTGCTATCATGGCGAGGTGGTCGGCATTCGACAGTTTAAGTAATACTTGTGGTCTGTAATTGACCTCTAGTCTCGTGACCAGTCGAAAAACTGCTCCTAAAATTGTTCGACCCACGGCCGTGCAGCTGTACTTTTACACGTTATGATCAGGGGTTGGGGGTGAACCCCCCCCCCCCCATGACCCAAGATTTAGAGGGAACAATTTTGCAAAAAAATATTGTTTCAACCAATTTTGAAGCTATGTTCTGTGATTTTAGGCTCACACATTGCACCATTTTGCATTTAGAGGCCTTTAAAATGCATTTTCCCCCAGGGGGAGAGTGAAAGCTATTTTTCAAAAAAGCCCTACC
>JAUOBX010059871.1:0-13434 GCA_032360705.1 Eupentacta quinquesemita
TGTACTTCTAAAAAAAAGTACTAATCCTCGGAGACGAGAGGCATGAGAAAACTCAACCATAGTCATAGTTCTAGACAGGGTTAGGACTGAGATATAACATATTTCTCGTGACGCTAATCTTATCCCCGCAGTAAATACCAACCCAATAATGGAGAACGATCAATTTTACGCAGAATATATCAACATTTTATACCGAGTGTGCATCAACTGGCTCCCGGTTAGACTCAATTGATGACATCATCGTCACCTAATCAGAAAGCATCCATAGGGGTCCATCAATACGACGTGTTACAGTATCTCTCAAATCGATGAACTCCTCAACTAACACTGTTGAACATTGCCCGAAATGTGAGTCTTGGTAATAAGCCCAAAACTGACAGATGTATAATATACGCTCTAGACCTCTTCTCGGGCTCACGCAATGCTCGAAACTATAGTAGTTTTCATAGCCAGACAGGGGTCCAATTTAAACAGTCAAAATGGCAAAAAGGAAATAGGCCATTGTCTTGGGGATATGAAACTACATCAAGCGAACATACCTCAAGCGCCATGGTACTGGGAGAGACTGATGTGCGAATCACGGACCCATCCATTCACATTGATGGAGATCGCGGTGTTGATTGAAATTGTTATATCTCTCAAATCGAATAACTAACAAATGCCTTTCGACAAATTTCTCATTCGCGGTGCATGCTACCTCACAGCTCTTTGAAGACAACAAACACGCAAATTGGTGAAGCAACGTTTGACAAGAAGCTGAGCCATAATAATAATAAATAATAATGAGGGTTATTATAGCGCCTTGAATAGAATCTCAAAGCGCTTTACAGAGGTGAAGAAACAACAAATCAACAGGAGAAAGAATAACTAAACTGGTGAGTTCTCAGATTACACTTGAAAGAGTACAGTGATGTTGCCTTGCGATCGCCAGCAGGTAAGTGGTTCAACACAAAAGGCGCTGCGACAAAGAACGACCGTTTACCGTAGGAGGAAGTATGAATCACAGGTCACTCAATTTCCTCCTGGTGACAGAGATTTTCTTACACTCACGGGGATCTATCCGAAACAAATATGAATCACTGAACACTATCAGTTATGTTCAAACTCACGAGGATTACGAAAGAGACAGGGCAATATTTAAAAAGCGGACGTTTATGTTTCATATCAAGTCTCGCATTCCTTTTAACGAATCTCCAGTATTTGTAGCCACTTTTGAATCAATTGAATGTGTATTAAATATCGCCAGCCCGCTTGTCACTGTTGATAAAACGTCAGAGATGAAGCAGAAGTCCCCCCAATTCCCTCCTCGTGACAAGGATTAGGTCGCGGTGATCTATTGAACAGAAAATGAATTCACTAAACACAAGGGGGGATCGCTAACCCAGAAAAGACTGTAGAAGGGACATTCACATCCGAGGCAATGAATACGAAGCTGCCATTAATGTTCCACATCAAGTGAATAAGATATATCGAAAATCCATTCACCAGCGACAATCCTTTTAGCGAATCTCTAGTAATGACAGGTACGTTTCCAGAAGCATAAATAATACCTCGCACCCCTAAAAACAACCCACGAGCGGCCTACTTGTCAGTGTTGAAGTGGCGTTAGACATGGAGCAAATGCCTCCTCCATTTCCTCTAAGCGTTTAATGGTGTGTTCCCTTATTCGATGAAAGACGAACTGCTGGAGCTGAAGAGTAGTAAAGCTCTTGGTCCTGACGGAGTATACCCTTTCATTCTGAAGTCTTCTGCCGACCAGTTGTCTGTTCCATAAGCTACTATTTTCACAATTCTGCAAGAAGGTGTCGTTCCGGATCCTTGGAGGAGAGCAAATGTTTCTGCTATTTCCAAGAAAGGAAATCGGTCTCTTCCTTGTAATTACAGGCCCGTGAGTCTTACTATTGTAGTCTGCAAGGTTATGGAATCATTCATTCGGGATCGTATGATAAATTATTTAAATGAGTATAGTCTCATTCGGGATTCTCAGCATGGTTTTAGGAAGAGTCGCTCATGTTTGGCTGATATCTTGGAATTTATGGAAGATGTCACTAGTGCAGTATGATGACGGCAATGCTGTTGATGTAATCTTCCTAGACCTACGGAAAGCTTTTGATAAGGTGCCTCACAGGCGTCTCTTGCTCAAATTGGAGAGTCTTGGCATCGTTGGCAATGTCCTCGACAATAGAGAACAACGGGTTGTAGTCAATGGTCGTTCGTCTACTTGGCGAAGGTTCTCTAGTGGTGTTCCACAGGATCGGATCTTGGGCCATTACTCTTCCTGGTCTATATCAACGACCTTGAAGATTCCAAAGTTGAACAAATTGCGGGTGATACAGATTTGTATCGGGAGGTCGTCTCGACTGATGATGTGGTAATTGTTCGAAGGTACCTAGATCGAATTTACAAATGGTCTTCCGATTGGCAAATGTTTTTCAATGCTGATAAGTGCAACGTTATGTATGTCGGGTATCACAATCGCAACGCTTTCCCGAGTTGAATGGCCATAGTATTCAGCAAGGTACTTCTGAAAAAGAAATCGGCGTTCATTTAGAGTCATCTTTGAAACATTTCAAGCAGTGTGCTGAGGCTGCGACGAAAGGTTATTGGATTCTTGGCTTGATGAAACTGTTAAAACCTCTGTTGAGTTTTCTTGACAAGGACATTGTGGTCAGGTTGTTCAGCAACTAGTGAGACCTCACGTAGAGTATTCAGTCCAAGTGTGGAGTCCACACTTCTCAAAAGATCGATTGAAAACGTTGGAGAGCTACTAGACTAATTATATAGTTGGCTGCGGGATTCCCCTCACGATGACATATTAAAGAGCCTGGGTCTAACTTCGATAGAGCTTAGGAGAACTCGGGGTGATTTGAGTCAGGTTTTCGAAATTGTCCATGGACTCGATGGTCTTTTCTTCGACTACTTCTTTGAGTTTTCCAATGTAACCACTAATAGGGGAGTGCGGACATAGCCTCAAGCTGTGAACACTTGTTCTCGCAGAGAGTTATCAATGAGTGGAATAGCCTTCCTGAAGATGTTGTTTCATCTACGAGTGTGAATTTGTTCAAGAATAGCCTTGATTTGTTTTTCAGGAACTGCAGACGAGTTCTTTAGGCATTGGTCTTTTTCACTTTCGGGTTGTTGTGGCGTCGGGGTCGTTTATGGTGATTTCTTTCCTTTCAAGATATTAAACTATACTAAACTAAACCCAATAAACCTCTGGAGTTCAAACCATCGTTTGAAGGTGTAATCAATCTTGCCAGCCTTTTAGGAACGACACGAACGCAAACTGCTTGGCACTGTCGTGGAAATGTTAGACAATGAGCGATAATCTTACAATCGCGGTGAACTATAAATACTGTGAGAGAGTGTCAAACTCAACTAGACCATTTACATTCAAGGCAAATTCTCTGAAATCAGCAGATAACTCGTAAATCATTCGCGACATTCATGTTAACAAAACTCTGGGCACTCAGAAAAAATAATCTAGTCCAATTGAACAGAATACTTATCACAGGGGATTCGAACAGAAATCTACTCTAATATTTCTAGACTAGGTCTGATTCATATCGAGCACAAATTAGTCGGATTTGAGTCTAATCTAGTCAATTTGATTATATAGATATCTGTTCGGGTCCACTGTGATCAGTTTTATGTTCAATTCGACTAGGGTGTTTCCATAGTGAAGTTTGGAGGTACATTCACGAGAGCAGGAATTCTCGCCAGCTCTTTGAAACGACACACGGACACAAGTGCTTGTCAGTGCTGACGTATCGTTATACTTGAGCAGAGGCCTCCTCAATTCATTCCTAATGACAAGGATTATCTTACGTTCACGGTGATCTACTCATCCGAAAATTATTGACACCAAAAGATGGCTCACAATGGGTGGAAGGTGATTTGTATGTTGTCGTCTGCGTGTACTAATGACCACCGTCTTCGCATTGGGTCCACGCTTCAGAGGCATCGCATTGGTCTGTGACCTTGTAGGGGGTTCGCAGCTGACAAGAGTGCTGTATCCAGGTATGCACCCTTGCCGGCTTGTATGGGATCGGTACCCGTGTCCCGCGAGTAATCTATATATATATATATTATGTCAAAAATGAACAGGGTATAGAACATGCAATGTAGCCTATATTATAAGGTCTACGGACCCAGTTTATGGACTGTAAATTCAATCTATTCATAAAAAAGTACTCATTCTAACGCACACAGTACAAGATATCTTCGAGTTAAACAGGATGGAGCCAATGTGGTCAATAATGTCAGTAGCCCCAGTGTGGTGCCAGTGGATTCGATTCGTTGGCCATGCGAGCATGCGCAGAAGTGTGCAGTTCGCGAATGGGGTTGATTACAAAATTAATACAAAAAGGAGGTTCAACTCCGGTATTCATTTTTCATTGCAGCCCTGTACGCTATTGAAACGAGAGCTGGTCCTCGTCATTTCTCATGATGGCAAGAGAACGCATATGCTCAAGGTCAAGCAGAACACTGAGCAGTGGACTTCCTAATCTGAAATCTGAGATCTTGCCTACCTACCTGAACTACGAGAACTGGCTAATGTATTCATTTCTGGTTCAACTCTCGAATGTGCTCCACATATCTGGATCCGTATAAAGTATCAGATTCAAGGGAAGGCTGCTCGCGTGGTTGCACTGCATTTCCGCCGGAAGGCTAGTGTGACTGACATTATGAAGAAGTTAAAATTGTAACCTCTGGCTGAGAAGAGAAAGTTGTCAATGCTTGCTATGACCTAGTGACCGTCCCTGATGGAACCAACCTCCATTCAAGACGTTATGATATCCGGAAGGGTTTGTTAACGATTGTCCAGCAGAAGCAGAATCGTGACCTGAATAAAAGTTAATGTTCACAGTATTCCGCAAGAAAAGTGACCAATGTATGACGACGAACAGGCACTCTCATTTAATATATGTAATAATATGATAGGCTTCAACGATATATTTGAAAGGTTTATGTAGTAGCCAGATCTTTTATACGATGCAAACACATAACAATTTGTGTATGGGTATAATCATCCGTTATCAATGTGGTGATGAGTAGGGACGCTCCAGAATGTGTTTTTCTCAGAGATCCACACGCACGTACATACAAACACAAACGCACACATAGTCAGAGGTGCCATTCGTACCCATGCCCTCGTTGTTCATGTCTTTGTACCACAAGACAGCTCCCATTGATTGTCATCCGAAGACCAGAGTTCACAAGATAGATAGATATTGGACCACTGACCTAGTGGCCGTCTCTAATGGAACCAACCTCCATTCAGGACAAGGAGAACTTGGCAGCTACATTCATCTTCACCTAAGCATCAATCAAACCAGTATGGATTTCACCTATATTTTACATCATATTGTAGAGGACTGGAACAATTTATCACCTGCTGTTGAAGACAGCCCTAGTCTCGAAATTTTCGAATCTAATTTGCCCATGAGGTATTAGAGCTGCATCGCTGTGCACCAGCTCCCTTGTTTTGATATCCGAAATGGTTCGTTAACGAGTGTTCAGCAGGAGCAGAATCTTGACCTGAATAAAAGTAAATGTTCACAATATATCCGCAAAAAGTGACCAATGTATGACGATGAACAGGCCCTCTCCAGATAGATGGATAGCAGGTGTTACGACCACACCAACTTGTCGAATATGTGCAATATAATAAAATAGGCCTCAACGATATATTTGGAAATTTTAGGTAGTAGCCATATTTATTGTTATACAATGGAAACACATAACAATGTGCGTACGGGTATAATCATGCGTTATAAATGTGGCGATGAGTAGGGACTCTCCAGATTGAGGAACAGCATGTGTTTTTCTCAGAGATCCACACGCACATACATACATACACAAACGCACACATAGTCAGAGGTTTCATTCATACGCATGCCGTTGTTGTTCACGTCTTTGTATCACAACTTTGGCGAGAAAGCCCCCACCTGATCGTCAACCGAGGACCAGAATATTCAAGGTAGATATTGGACCACTGGCCTACTAATTGTGGGAAGACTAAATATGACTGTACCGACAATAACCAAAAAGCCAAGAGGCCTATGGAGATTCATGTGGATTAGGAGAAGCATTCATATTCTTGATAACAATAATACTTTCCTGGGAGAGCTTGTTCAATTTCGATCGAATTAGTCAGGGTCAATCTACCTACTGATCGTATCAGGTCAGCTTGATCGGTCAGTCAGGCTGGACTTAGATACCTAAAATAGCAAAAGCTGCCATTTCCCTCATTTTGGACCTCACATCGCTACCAAAATGAATAGCGCTCCTGTGCGCATCGTCCGAAACCCACACACAAACGTTCAGCTTGATCCATAACAAGGCTCGCATTGTCGCTAGGGCTCCAAAGTCTGATCACATCACCCCAATTCTAAGAGACCAGCACTGGCTTCCGTGTCAGCAGCGACTGCACTTCCGCCTCCTCGTTTACGTTTATAAGTGTCTGCATCACCTAGCCCCAACCTGCATATCCAGGACCTACTGTCACGCTATCAGCCATCGTCGCCATGAGATTAGCACATGATAATTCCATCTTGGAGAGAGAAGTTTCTCGGAAGAAAATTGGTGGCCGGGCTTCTTCGATTGCCGCCCCGCAGATCTGGAATAATATTCCACAGCATATCAGGGACTCCTCATCCTCACAGACGTTTCGTAGATTACTTAAAATTCATATGTTCGTAAGCTATTTTGACTAGATTGATGTCCACATCCTTTGTGATGCGCTCAGACGCCTGTGATCGAGCTCTATATGAGCACCGGTCATTATTATTAGTAGTATTATTATTATCGGTTCAGTCAGGCTGGACTCACAATTCACAATTTCCCCATACTTTACCAAAATGACCGCTCATCGGTACAAAAATATATATCGTTCCTGTACGCATCGTTCCCAACCCACACACCAAAGTCCAGGTTGATCGCTCCAGTCAGGCTAGACTTAGCTCGATTAAGCTATATAGGCGTCACACACAGCATACATCCATCCATACATACGCCACCATGACTGCAAAGATTCATTGGGTTATTATAATTAATAACAAATATTGAATCAATGAAATTGATGAATATTACAGGAGGAACATTTACGAACAGCAATTTTGAAAGCTTAATATATTTGAATTTTTGTAGTAACAATATTTTCTATAAGCCAATATGGAAACACATAAAAATAGCGTATAATGGATAAGTCGTTATCGAGTAACTCAATTTCGACCTGTAGATAGTCACACTATTTGACACGAAAATGTGACGAATGTGCTGCGATGAGAAGGCGTCTTAGTTTATTGAATGGCCTGGTATATAGTGTTTGTTCGCACTGTTTGTTCAGTGTAACATGCCGAGGGACCCCCCAAGATCATTAAAAATGACAGGTCGAAACGGGTAGTCCATGTTCATAGGTTTACAGATGGTGTATGGCTTTAACTATAGCAATGACTACTGTTCAAGCGACGCGCCTACATAGACAATAATTAAAATTAACTAATCAAGAACGTTCAAGAGGTCCGGTGTCAGGTCTATATGGGCAATTTGGCATATATCGGGACATCCATGAATTAAACGTATACTTTGTTATTTATCGTGGGCAAACTAATTTAGAAATATGCATTGTCAACTGGACAAAACTTCATAGTTTAGGATGCAGAATGTACAGAAATGCGGATTCCTCTCTGTCAAGAATATACCATAACGAGTATCTCTAGACGATGATTGATCACATATTCATTTCTGAATTCCAGTTAAATTATGTGTCCTCGATGTTGGGCGTTTAGATGTTTCTGTCTGTGTCAGTAGTACAACGGCACCTCACTCTGGCAAACTGTCCCACTCACTGGCATACTGCTACAGGGAGTTGAAGGCAAATATTGCAGGGTCCCATTTTTCAGTTACCTCCGAATTATTTCCTGCAAGAACATGAGACCAACATTACTGACTTGATCTAACTTTGGCCTTCTTATCATGTATAGAACGCTTAGTTCAATGTAAAATAATCTATAATCTATAAGTTGATCTACAAGAGAGATGATGCCAATGGTAGACTTTGTGCACCTAATGAGAGAAACGCTCATCGCCAGGCAACAACAATTTTTCGACTGGAAATTGTGACGATTCGTGTTGAGATGCAAGAATCTCTCCTGTTCGCGAACACTAACCGGAATCCCTAAACTTATCCTTGATCCTGACAACATAGGAAACCATCAAAATAATATTAAGCCAGCAGCCAATAAGAATATCACTGTCTTTTGCATCGATCCAAATTGTACCTGTACTCTTCGGTGCATACGGTGCTACATTACTGTCAATTTGTATGAGTCTCGTGCAACCTGAAACGCAACGTCGCCGAGTATATCACGCATGCAACGGGCGAAATAGATTCAATCCACTGATATATAAACGTGATTTTTCGGAATTGTTCGTTTCTTTGTCACATTGAGGAGTGCGATGTACCTTATAAAAGCTTCTGGATGATATACATAAGCGATCATGGTGCGAATAACGATAGGTTGGACAAGTTTATCCAAGTAATTCTTCTTCCGGCAGAGTCATTTATCTGTTAATCATGAAAGTCGGCAAAGTACAAATCATGTTCGGATAGATACAATAGGAGGTACGCCTCATGAACATGCGCCTACAGGATTGGTGTATTTGGTAAGTTGAGAGTATGTTGAAAGTTCAAAGTAAATTCGTAAGTGGGAATCGGGCCTTGGGAGTGGCGCACTAAAGTATGTTATACCACAGTCATGTGATTTTAACTTCATTCTATCATTAACAGTTTAGGTGTTAATATCACTCATGATAAATTGCTTGGACATGTAACAGGAATTCATTTCACTGGGGTGGTATAACATTGGGTTCAAATTAGGGTGATGATCATACTTCACAGCGTCAAGAGTCAAGACAAGGAGTACGTTACATCGTCAGCACTTCGATATCATCAGAATAATACTCGACGGTAAGAGCTCTTCAAACCGAGTGGGTGAGAGTACCACAGCGTAATTGAACAGTCGAGTGACGATTAGTCAAGTGGCGATGGATTCCGAATCATATTACTCGTATGCGTGCAAACAGCTGACCAGTGCAGATGTGCAGGACTGGCTGTGGAATCAATATAATGTATCACTCAAACATTAAAAGAACACACATTAACTATACTGGTGAAAGTAGATAATTTCATAACACGATATATATCAGTGATCAGTTAGGATCAGACTACAGTGCTAGGCATATGATTGTGACTGTTAGGAACTGATGAAATTGTTAAATATTCATCGCGTTTTTCGACGACTCAGTTCAATGCATTGCCCAGAAATACATCATATATCAAATACATGGGGTATTCCAACCTATTCGATCAGTGGCTCAACAGTGAAGACTTCATCTAGCAAAAAAACTAAATTTCTCTCATCTACGTCGTGTTCTGTATATAGATGGGTAGAGGAGAAAGCTCAGCGAGAATGACTGTGGAATAATATTTGGGGTACTTAATGGGATATAATTGACATCTGATTACTTTAGGAAGCAAGAAATGCAACTGGTAGCACTATCCACATCACATGGTAATCACCTGATCACCTAATCACCTGAAGAAATGGCGTTTGGCGCTGTTATTAAACCAGATGGTAACATGGACCAAGGTGGGCGAACATGGCTGTTCCCGATAGAGATTTGATACCGAGTATGTCGAGGCACAGTCAGCATTCAGGTTGATAACGGCAGTCAGTGTGATCGGTACAGAAATAAAGGGAGCCATAAATGCAGTGAGAGGGCAGATAAGGTATCACGCTGGTCGTGGTGCCGACGTGATGTAATACTTGGATGTTTTAGGAGTATTGAGGCAATGCTTAACAAGGCACTCCCACAGGCTGGAGAGTGTAGCGGTTATAGGGTTGAAACACTCATTGATGGCTGGAACCCCCTGACGTTCAGGACTCAAAACATCACCCTCTTCCCTTCCTGACAATACTCCTACCGACACCACTAGCTAATGTTGTCGAGATTTCATATCTCATGATAGTTGTTGCGTCCCTGATGCATTATTATATATGTTACACTCATACAAATATCATCAACGGATATGACACACAATTACACGCGATTATAATAGACTATTGCCAAGGCTCCAAAAATAATTACCTGTAAATAAGGCTCAGTCGAAATACAGCACGCCTCATGGTGGTACATGTTGTCTGTTCTATCTCATCGATGGTATCAGTTTCATCGCAGATGGACAAACTGTGCAGGGATATTCTCACGACGTCCTGTATATCACAGGTTTTTGCATAGCCACGACAGCACGCTGTCATGTTGATGAAGTACCCAACAATAATTGTCATAACATGTGTTTAAATTCGCTACCAAGTTTATTTGTTGGTTCATTATCATAATAATATCTGCAGAAGAATAAAACATCAATCAATGGGCAGATCAGTGCTGATGCGATGGTATTGCTAGTCAAATGATGGCATAGAATACAATAATAGTACATTGATATATGTGTCTATAAGGGAATGAACCACCTAATGAGTTGTAGAGTTGTTCAGCATGATGGAACTATTGCTTCATCAATGACTTATGGTTGCGGTATATCGCCACAGCACTGGCCTGGAATACCAGGAATCTATTTGGGAGATGCGGGGGTGGCAGAACTCCTGTGAAATCAGGTATAGCAGAGACGAGGAAAGGGTACATAATATATGCTGTATTTGTATTCGTGTTGTAGGGATACACTCTCAGAATGCGCTGAATACATTATTTGTTCAGAAAGTTATTCCTTTCTTGATTACTCAACATGTTCAGACTTGAAGTGAAAGTGTTTCCGGAGTGTAAATATATATTTTTCAAAGTATACAGCCGTGCACAAACTATAATTCGAAAGTTCATCCTTCACCGAACAATGTCGAACGATTAATATTGGACAAAGCGGTTAGCCAATGAAAAAAAACATCTTATACCGAATGTGCATCAACTGGATTTTGGGTGGACTTCTCAATTGCAGATACCTTTTTCTCATCACAGCCTAATTAGGTCGTATAGACAGTCTCCGTAGGGGTCCGTCATACAACGTTCTGCATATGGCAGGCTGTCAATGCGACGTGTTACATTATCTCTTGAATCATTCATGGTAATTGACCTTTCAAACGCTCTCTTATTCGCAGCTATACTTTGTCAGGTGTATGATACCTCGCATCTCACAGAGAACTGCCCACATGCGAACTATCAGTGATGACGCAACTTCAACCTCGATTTGCTGATGCTGACAAAGATGATCTCACACTCTCGGTGATTTATTTAAAAGAAATATTACTCAGTGAACACTATAGGAAATCTCCAAACTCGAGAAGATCGTAAAATGGACATTTACAGCCAAAGCAATAACTGCATAGCTGTCATTTATGTCCTACATCAAGTGAATCAGATATATCGAAAACAATTTCCTAGCGACATTCCTTTCAACCAATCTCTAGTATTTATAGCCACCAGTGAATGTGTAGGCTATCATGCCTCACCAGCCTTTTAAGAACAACACAAATGCAAACTGCTTGTCACTGAGGAGAAATTTGAGACATGAGGCGCCACCCGCATATCTTGATGGTGACACCGAATAACTCAGGCTCGCAGTGATCTATTCAACAGAAAAATAACCCTCTAAAACTATAGGAAGTTTCCAAACCTCAGAAGATCGTATAAGAAAGACATTTACATTCAAGGCAATAGTTACGGAGCTGACATTTACTCCTGACATCTGTGAGGCAGATATCGACATTGCTTTTAGCGAATCCATAGTCTCGTATCGTTTGCAGGTGCATGATATCTTGCCAACACACACATGAACTACTTTCAACAGTGTTTGAGTTACATTAGACATCAAGCGTGACTGCGTGAGGCCTCCTCAATTTCCCTCCTTGTCACATGGATTATCTTACACTCGAATATTTTTTTTCAAACAGGCACAAAATGGAAGATCTTCAAATTTACGAGGAGGTGAAACCAATGTAGCCTATATGATTAGGTCAGCGGCCCCAGTTTGAAGACACTAGATTTGGTTCGTTGATTAGCGTATTTAATTTGCAAAGGGGGGTTTGATGGTTGTAAGGTTCAATTCACTGATCATTCATTTTAGTCCATTATTCAAACGGAAGCTGGCACCTTGTCATTCCTGGAAATACATTTAGGTATTATAATCTCATGTGCACTTTGCGATGTGATGGTGAACCACTGGCTCACTTGTGAAAAACTACTGGCAAATTTGACCGCACAGGAGGAACCTACATGGAGTACTTAAATAAATGTGCGTAATATCGAGTAATGTAATTACGGCTTTCCAAAATATTCAAGTGCAAGAAGATGTGAGCAATGTGTGGCGATGAGCTGGCAATCTTTAGATAAATAAATAGCCGGTAGTGTTAACTGTCCACCTATTCGAAACACCGAACACTGACAGTCCGTCACAGTCCGGCAGTCCATTCACATTTAGGGAAGCAGTGAGTTGGTCCGCTAGTATCGAGGAAAACTAATGTCTTACAGCATATATCCTAGTATATAGCAATATTCAAGATTGATAAATATTAACTAATCTAGAATATTAGAGGTTCGGTTATAGTGCTATATGTGCCTAAATTATGTCATACTCGAATTGAAGGTACTTTGCTACTCCTAATGAGCGGACTAATTTAGAAATAGTTAGGGTCAACTGGACAGTTCGCAGAAGTTATGGATTAGGATGCAAAAAGCACGGAGATCATGGCTTTTCTCTGTCAAGTATACCGTAAGAAGCATCTCTAGCATCAATACTCCTGTATTCATTTCTGACATCCAGTCAAATAATGTGTCCTCGATGTTAGGTCTTCAGATTGTTTCTGTCAGTTGGCTGGACTCTATACTATAGTCAATTGAGTAAAGTACAACGGCGCACTGATCAAAGTCACTCGGCCAAATCGTCTCTTGAACCACTCATTTGGATCGTGGAGGCCTGATGACTAGGGCGTCGGTCTTGTAGTCCAGATATTATAGGTTCAAGTCGCGTTGTACCCTTGGGCAAGGTGCTTCATCCCGATTGCTCACAATGAGTGGAATGTGATTTGTATGTTGCCGTCTGCGACCACCTCAGTCGCATTGAGGTCTCGCTTCGGAGGCATTGCCTTGATCCGTGACCTGGCGAGGGTTCGCAGCTGACAAGAGTTCTGTATCAAGAAATGCAGTCCCGCCGGTTTGTATGGGATCGGTACCTGTGTCTGGCGACTGTAAGTCAATTGAAGGCAATAATCGCGTTTCAGTCGGACCTCAACGGGTCGAAAAGAGCTTCCTTTGTGGTACATGTTTTGCGAGGTGGTCTGTGACGTCACCGCTTTTGCATACTAATTAGCCGAAAATACAAATTTTCGATCTCTGATCACTTTGGCGGTCATACTTAAT
>JAUOBX010059982.1:0-19762 GCA_032360705.1 Eupentacta quinquesemita
CCTAACTGGTTCAGTGTAATTTTCCACACTTGAAGGTGAGACAAACAGATGGTAACCCTAATTAGGGGGGGACCATGCTGAAGAAGTATTGTGGACTTGAGTCCGAGTCGGGACATGAGTACTACAGAACCGCGAACGACACAATCATGCCAATCAACTTGGATTATGTGATAGTAAATGCAGTTGGACCATCTTTGTGCTGCCTCCCACCCTGTTGTTGACATTATCCGAGTTGAGTAACACAGGACTCCCCAGTAATCATGGTAATCAGCAGAGCTCTGAACATATTGCTCCAGACATCTTCCTTCCTGTGGGACTAGCCTGCCTGGGTCTGTGCCCTGTGTCTGTGCCACAGACACACAAGTCTGATCACTCTGTTGAATACAGCAGGGAATCATTCTCCTACAGGGGCGAGTATTCGATCAAGAGTTGAGGGTATTGCAAAATATAAAGTCACAGAGCAGACACCAAGGCTGAGGGAAAGACCAAGATAAGGAAGACCACAGATAGATAGAGATAGTGTGCAGTGTTGAGCTACAAGCATTATCATTGTATCAAAGGCGAAAGACAGTTAAAATAGGGGACCATGATGAGGCAACAACCAAATATGAATGATCTTCAAAGATAATAATTATTTTGGTTGCTATAACCTTTCCAGTGTGCAATTCCCACCCTGATCCGGCAACTCTTGGGCCCCGGTCACACTGCAACGATATCGTATAGTGCAACGATCCGATTTTTGTTTTTTGGCTCACGAATGCCAGTCTCGGAATGGTCAACTGCCCGTCTCGTGATCGTTAACTGCGCGTCTCGTGATCGTTCACTGCGCATCGTCAGGCATATGGCACGCCACCCGGCGGATCCCGTCCATTGTGTTCTGTCATCAGGCTCTTCAGTCTTCACTTCTCTTACGGCTTGAACGCCAACAAATCTGGCAGGAGACCAGATATTCGACCTTGCGTGCAAGATACTCGAGAACATTATTAACCGCAACGTAGTGATGTACATTCTTCTCACATTAGTCTTACCGTGTTTTTCTAGAATGATTTCATCTTTTTCACCGAGTTTTTTTAGTAGACCGTCTCAACTCTCTCTGCGTTTCTGTATTCCCTAGCTTCAGTTCATATATATACTTTCATGGTACTCGCAGGGATTTTTCAACATTTCAGTCCAAATCTCTCCAAATATTAGTTATGAAGCCTCGGGGATGTTGATGGATCACGTGGCTACTGTCTGAATGTTATCATTCGATGACGTCAGACTGACATCAATAGGCATAACCGCATAACCGCTGCGATGTTGTCCCAATGAGCACATGCAATCGTTGAAAGCAAGGCGCAACCACTTTTGGGAAGTTCGCTGGGCAAAATTACATATCTTTCTTAACTTGGGTGACTCTCATCTGCCTGTGTTTTCCTAGACCGCTTGACGCACGCGACCCACTCGAAAATCAATTATATCACTCTTACGTTTACCAATTTATAATTATATATGTCCAGCGATATAAGTTGTTTTTCTTTCAATTTCAATATTGCCCATAAACCTCGTACATTTTAGTGTATTTTAACTAGCCCACACAAGCTTTCAAAACGGATCAATGAATCGCCTGTCGAGTGCAGGAATCCGCCCACTACGCATGCCGATTTCATAAGTGGACAATATTTACTTAGGCACCACAGGGCGAATAGTGTAACATTGATCGTCAAAGAAGGAATTCGAAAATTTGAAAGAGGAATTCAAAATAGTTGTGCTTGCGTATGTAGCGTTGTGATAGTGGAGTTTGTAATCAGTTATAAACTTCACATAGTATATTGTACATATACAGATTTTACGCAGACAACGGTAATCTCTTTTTTTTATGAATGTTACTCCAATGTTTCGAAGAAATATCTCATGTGCCATTGAGTTTGACAAGAATAACAGTAGACAGTAGGTAACAGAACAGTAGTATAACATACTTGGTCCTTTTGCTCCCCGAACCTTCCCAGAGCACTTTCAGAAGTTTTCGTAAAACGTTCTGGGAACATTTTCCTACATTTTTGTCACTCAACAAAAACATTCAGCGGAACATGTTAAGAATGCTTTCAGAACGTTTTTGTGTTTTAGGGGGTCAGTATCCTTGTTTTCACCTGAGTTCTGAAGAGATATCCAATGATGGACGTTATAAGAAGTAAGAACTGCGTTGGTTATTACAGTCAGTCGTTATCTAGAATACTACATTTCTCACATTCGGATCCAGACATTTTTAGTCGCAAACATGCTCGTATCGAGTAAAATATCGGCCTGGTGTCAACTCGAGCTGAAAACGGAACTTCATAGTAAATGAGAACGTTGGCTTGAATGATGGATTTGGGTTAGCTATGGCTAATACTGTAAACTAAAATGTATATATAAATACTAAAATAAGTCATTTAGAGGAGCGCATTGACCCCCCTATGAACCGCAATGCACCTAGTACTAAAGCAAACATACTCATATTATATAAAATCGTTTGTGTTCTTCGTGTTGTGAATAATGGATCTGGGTTAGTTTTGGGCAACAACGGGCAGTCATGAGTTGCTTAGAGGTGCAAATTGGCACAATCGTACAGCTGATAAACATGCCCATGTTGTATAAAATCGGTGAAATTCTATCATTACTGAAAATGACAGGGTAAATCGGGTCTCGGGGTTAGCAATGAAAGGGAGTTCGTAGTCGTTTAGGGTTCACATCGCAACACTTATGACTCACAACCTATAACTTCTACTTACAAACATCCCACCTAAAAACAAGATAGACCGTAGCGTACTCGCCATCCTATATATTCATCTCGCATGCATGCTACCACAAGAACAGCACTATGGTATAGGTTGTTCATCGTTCTACGTTTCGCATAGATGATATTTTCAGTCACCCATGCAAAATTACCTAACTCTTCGTCGAGCATTCGAGACGCTCAAAATCCTCAGCTATTATCGTTCAAGCTAGCGTAACACAAAATTAATCTGATATATCATGATTCTGAACTATGAACTATCCGCTTATATCTGTATATATATGGAAATTCAAATCGCACGATTCGTCAGTCCTTGTACAGTGTTTAACGCTACATTTAGCTGTGTAAATAAAACACGCTGCCTTTTCTCAAATGTAACGCCAAATTCCGATTGCGATGATTATTTCTCTTGGCGCGAGACAGGCAGCCGGACACCCGTGATTGAGCAACGATGTCGCTAATTAAATTGGTGAGAGTTTCTTCCCGCCAGTTTTGGGTATACAGCAATGTTTGGCCGGAAAAAGCATATATACACACTGTGGCAGTGAATATGATATCTTGAATAATAATAAATTGAGGACAAATTATCCCTCCCTCAGATGGAGCAATATAGGGCATGTTTATCCTTTTTTACTTGATTGACTTACAATGGGAAACGTTTAAATTAAGACTGACGGCTCAAATATGATCTTTTCAGTTAAATTTGGGGGACTAATGCTAGTATATATGGAATAAGTGTAGGCCTGTTTGGGTTGCAATGAACGAACGGATGTTCCTGACATTGTTTTCCATTCATTAAAAAAGATAGCGAGCGTACCATAAATTAAGGTAAATAAATTTAGGTGAATAACACAGGTCAATCGAGCATATCCGTAATTAATTATATCACTATGATAATAAAGTCACTGCATTGTCAACCTACACTGCTTCTAAAAGGTTTACTAAAAAAATGTTACGCTAAACTAGGCTATTGCTGAGGATTAGTCGGAGATTGTCTTTGGGAGGTGTAGTGGATCATAAATCCACTGCATGGCCAACCTACACTGGTACTAAAAGGTTCACTAAGAAGTGTTACTCTATACACTATAGGCTATTGGCGAGCATTAGTCAAAGATTGTCTTTTGGAGGTGCGGTGGAAGGGTGTGCATGCAGTGGTGGGGATGGCGTATTTCGAATATGCAAATATCGTACTGTCAAACAATGAGCAATTATCTTGAAGAATCTGCTTGAATACTTCCTAATAATAATAATAATAATAGGCCTAATGAGTTGGACTTCTATAGCGCCTTCATATGTGGGAACCACATCTCAAAGTGCTGCAAAATCATTACACCTGATCATTGATAACTTTTCGAACCCGCACAATTAAGTGCACAGTTCTAGCTTGTTCGCACCCAGCACACATATTTGTTATGCCACTTTGTCGTGTCTCCCGGGAGACTTCCCAAGGGTGCAGCAACATAGAGCGCAACGCAATACAAGTTACCTAGCAGGGTCCCCATTCTAGGCTACGCTTGGGTAGTGCGAGTCAATCGAGATAGAGTACCTTGCCCAAGGATACAACGTGGACTCGAACTCATAACCTCTGGATTACGAGCTCGACGTATAAGCCAACCAGGCTACCACGCCCTCGACATATTGCCAACATTTTCCCGTGCCTACGTGCCAGCGAGTTGTTTTGAAGAACACGCCGGATTTTATACCTCTCACTATTAGGCTGTATTCGACTCCCTACACCACTGTTCGGGAGTAGTTCACGAAAGTACTCCCGCTTGTTCGAGACGTACGTTCCCACTCTTCCCGGTGTTCGCGAACAGTGGGCGTAGGTAGTCGGATACAGCCTTAGTGTTGGAATTATCATGCAACGTTCTAATGTGAAAGTCGAACAACACGCACTTGTTCTGCATCGAATAAAATAAAGTAAGTGATAGGCCTACATCCGTTTCTACACGATCAGGAGCAGTCATGTGATAATTTGTGAACCCTGTATGCTCCTTTAAATTAGCATGCTTATACGCTTCATGGAAGTTCATGCATGCGTAGAATGGTGCTTGTTTCATATTTGACTGGCCTCACCGGCATTAAATGGGCATTGGAGTGGCATAATTTGAGCGCTGAATGAAATATATCAATAAGGAAGAGAGTCACGCATTGCTGAAGATATCCCACGCCTAATTGGAGTTGCGTGATACTGTAACTATGCGCGGGAAATTGGCGCGGGAGTCTTGGCAGCACTGCCCCAATGTTAAAAGGTAATCAGACGGATAGTGGGCGGGAATGTAGGACAGATAGTCGCCAAATGAAGAGAATTACTAATAGGCCTAACGATATATGTATGCGTATGCATGGTAAATTATGATTCCAATATAATTTAACACATAATTCAACAATATTTCGCAGATTCTTATCGAATAACAGGAACGCGCGAGAGCTCATATCGCTGTTTCCTCCGTTTTGAATAATTATCCGCGGCTTTATACCGTCAGGCAACAAGAGAAAATTGTTCGACTTTCAATACTGCACGCATCTGTTTTGTGCTCAACCCTCGAAATGTGTCCACTTTATACCATGTAGGACAGATAGTCGCCAAATGAAGAGAACCACTAATAGGCCAAACGATATATATAGCCTATATATATATTTTTTTATTTACAAAGTGACAAGAGGAAGGGCGAACCCATAATTGCCCAAACGAAGCAAGGCAACCCCAAGCACAAGAAACTAGCAGAACGAAGATGCGTATGCATGGTAAATTATGATTCCAATATAATTAAACACTTTTCTAAACATTTTTTGCACCCACTTCTAAAACAAGTTTAAACAAATCTAAACATGCTCAGAAATCGAACACCTATATATATATGTACTTAGGTGGGGGTATGGTAACATCCGGTTGTTCATATAACTGAACAGCGCGTTATCTACTTCAGTGGCCATTTTGGGCGCCAGTCACCTAATATTAAGTTACAAATTACTTAGAAACACCAAATACGTAGCCAACGTGTCTGTCTGTATAGAGTGACAATGCCGCCAACTAACAAACTTCTCGGCCGTTTCAATCATGAAATAACTTTCTATACGTAATAAATTGTGAATAAGATGTATACACATGGGCTAGATCAAATTAGGTGGTCGCAGTTATTGAAAATGAATTTAATATTCCATATTATTACATCCCGCGGACATCTTGACCAATACGACCTATATCTTCTATATGAAAGCAACGTATTATGTAAGTCGCCGTAAACAACGCATTCCGTAATAACAAACCACACAACCTCCCACACTAAAGTATTGTTTATGGAGCCGTGGGCTTCCTTGAAAATGCCCGGCCACTCCATAATTACGTTACCAATTTGTTATGAAATAATATAATTACCGCGATAGCTTGCATGTTGTGTTCTGCGTTCAATGTTGATTCTTCATTGAGTCAGTCAGTGATTGTGCACCGTGAGTGATGCATGATAGCTTGATTTTGGCGGGAAGTATCAACTTCAACTTCGTATTAACAGTAACTGGTATTACTCCTGCTGTAGGCTGATATTACGAAGGGCTCACCAGCTTATTTATCTCATATGATAATTTAGTGGGGGTATCATGAACCGAACAGTATTTGTAACGACAAGTTAATGGTACCATGGTACTGCCACTATAGGCCTATAGGCTATAGTGATATTCGTGTTAGAAAACTGCGATCACATATTAATTTTCTATTCTAAGGATTTACATCACGCCTATAGACTAGATACAATTGAAAACGGAAAACTTCATATCACGTATTGTGTTCTTTCGCTGATTCGATTCAGAAGACATGGTATAGGTACTGATGATCGTTCAACCAATCTCATCAGTTTCTAGCAGGTAAAAAGTATATAGTACCGTAGTCTGACTGACTGAGACCGGGTTATACAATCCTCGTCAAAAAGTAAACGGAACAGCCCTGTTTCCCCCATTCAATGTTGGTATTTCACAACGCGTATGTTAGGCGTAACATTGAAGGAGGTGTGAGGTCTTTTTCGATTTCCGCACCATGGTTGTGTCACGGGACTGTAGTGTCTGAATTTTCGCTCAGTCAGTCAGTTTTCGATCAGTTATATGGTCATTGAGGGGCGAGCTGCACATCATTGTAAAAATATTATGGAAGTGTGGAACCGCCTTCGGATTTCGTCCCCCGGGTTTAGCACCACACATTAGTCCACACGGGGGAGGAGCGAGAGGCCTGTTGAAGTTTCATTTAAGTCGGGGGAAGGGGGTAAAACAATAACATTGATCACATTTGAACTTCCCCTGTGAAAATAGTTATAAAACGTTTTATTATCCTTCGTATGCTATATACTAATCTACAGATCTCAGCTCATTTGATTGTACTTTAGGAGAAGTAGGCATTATGGCTTGATAGTAGGCCTATTTGAATTGTACTCCTCTCCTCATCACTGTTGTTCATTGGGAGTATGAAACAATAAATTAGAAAACGACGTTTTATTCTTTCAAGAGCGTTTAGAATAATATCAGAGTAAAAACTCGTTTACATATTTCCAATTTAAATCAGTTATATCCATTCAAGATTTGTTTACGCTATATGATTCATTTTATATGATTCAGTTTTTCAACCGTACACCGTACAACCGCACACAAATGGGAATTATTTGATTGAAAAATCCCCAAATTAAGATGATAATAAATAACAAATTATTGATAATAATTGTGGTAATTATAGTACGTTGCCAAAAAAAACATAAAGCTAACTAAAATGTATGTATATTATTGCGTTTTCGATTTGTTTCCAATAAAATTAAGTCGAATTTGTCACAAACTTACCTCCATCAATTATAAAACACTCACGAATGATCAAGAATCACAGAGAGACACCGCTGTCCTACACAGGTAGAATTCAATCAGCGACTAATCCTCAGAACGAGGTGCAATAAAATGAAGTCCTCTCCCGATTAGTCGCCTCCCGATTTTAAACTTGCACACGGTGAGATGGGAGAGAGAGATTGAGTGAAATCCCGATACTTCGCAGTCTTGCATTAGTTTGACCAATTGGAGAGGATGGCGTGGTGTCGAAAACGGATCTGTGGATGTTGCTCCTGAACAAATCACTTTACATAACGTGGGCGACCATACCCGCCGCATACGCCTTACTGGGCTAATGCCCTGTCCGCTCAGCCTAATACACAAGACATCCAACCGGTGGTTATCTAATTAATCGTGATTGGTGTGAAGTAACTGCGTCACATTATGAATATTCATTAGGACTGCGACTGAACGTTTAATATCGGAGCTATTCAGATTCGGGGAGGAGAAAACGCGGAAGAGTCCAAATCGATGAAAAATTAAGACTACAATACGTGAGTACTATAGTGTTAATTGAACTATCAGTACTTGCTAAAGAGTAATGAGGAATATATAACCTAATATAATCATACAACAACAGTTCCTCGCACCTAATCAAATGGGAATATGAAAGCATAGATTGAGTAACCTCGCATATCGTGTTAACGTACTATACGTATCATTTAGAAGTTACTAGGTTATAACAGCATTGCAAACAAAAGCAACAAATTGCAAAATTATCATTTTGTATCTTGTCCGGCAATGTCAAAGTGCTGTCTCAATTATGACTACTCGATACTCAAGCAAAAAATACTTACTTCAAGCCTAGAACTGAACCCAAATTTGTCTATATCAGTAGGAAGTAATTGAAAGACAGAAATGGATAATTCACAAATAGATCAGTCGAAACTGGAGAAAGGAAATTACTGATAATGCTAAAACTTTATTATTTTATGAGCCAGCGCGACCTGCAGAAGATTCCATCTCTAATAGTGTAAAATCCGTGTTTGAGAATATAAATATTTTCAAACTAAAATGATGGATTCTTCTGCATGATTAATCATTCATTTTCGCTTGTTAAATATCTACATATTCTTATTTTAAATGTTCATAAATGAATAAGCTCAACTGAGAATTTGTCATATTTTGGTTTTGTTTGCAATGATGGTTTACATTATACTTTTCTTAATCATTATTCTTGGCTGAGGGTGAAGTTTATTTCAATAACAAATATCGATAATAACTTCACTGCTTCTCTCGTCGGTTTTGGGAACCGGGTGCAGTTCACTGTATTCGGTATTACTGTATTCTCTTATTTGAGAATAAGGACGCGGTAAAAACCAATCCACTCCGGGGATTTTGCACGACTGCTGCCCTCTATTTACTGGTTTCATGCGAAAATATCAAGTTCGTTCGATTGACACGAAACTTGGTGGATGGGGACTACCGTTGGACCCGAAAAGCATGGCGGTAATTTCGAGGTTCACCGGAGGTCAAATTTGCAAGGTCATTCCAGTGTCAACAAATAATTTATGCGAATATTCAACCCTCACCTCAAAGGAGGTACCAGGTCCTCGAATTAGCAGCCTCGACTACATCGCAAGAAAGTGGGGGTGCGATGTTGACGGTATAACCGCCAGGAATTGTCTAGTTTGTTGTTGGAATCCACGTTATCATTCGATATGTTGCCAGCTGAGTAACACCTTCGGTGGTATTGAAAAGAAGGAGTATGGTCTTACATATGGTCTGTCAAAATAGGTGGCATACAAGTTATGTTGACTGTTTGTCAAACGTAGGGCTACATAGTTGAACAAACACTTCAATCGCATCAGTGACCTTGTCGATAGCAAAGCAAACCTGTAATGATCTCTGGCAATGCTGTGTCAGTGTCGATGTGGCACGGGCAGATTTATAGTGGCCTCAAGGCTCCACTCCAGACAGCAGTTCTCTATTGTTCTGGACAATGACGCATCAACTCCTAAATGTCCTGCTAGAACTTGATAAATGCTTGCGTGTATGGGAACAGTGCGTCACACACACACACACACACACACATATATATGCACGCACACACACACACACACACAGACAAACAAACACACACAGGTAACACACACACCAGTACACACGACATGACTACATAGCTTCCTCGACTCATGTCAAGGAATCGGAAACAGTACGAATATGTTAACCCAAATTGTACCTTACCTCAACATCAGTGGTCGATCTTTAAAAGTAATCGAGATGACTGGTCTGTACGTTCATTAGCCATTGACGATCAACAGGACTGCAATGTGTAATCAGGGCACCCAATCAATGAAATCGAGCCTGTGAGTGATTGATCCGCACTCTGGTCTAACTCACAAACAACACACTATACTCACTATACGATCCAGCTCTTCTGTTACCAAATAAAGATGGAACCATACTGAAAGAGTAATTACCAGATTACAAGTCGATAGAAACGGCAGAGATATGCATTAGGATGTACGGAACTGGTTTATTTCAACGATTTGAATGATATGGGTTCAGTACACCACTGCAGGCTCATCAAGGAACAAACTCCATGCTGATCATGCTCGATAGGTACTGACGAAAACTAGGTAGTGCTAAAAAAATTATCGAGGCAGAGTGTCACTAACCCCAATCAGCTCCCATGACGATAATATTCCGTTCCCATTCAAAAGGCGCCGACCAGTGAACTCCATATAGGATCTGACGATTTTCGCTTATTCTTGAGGGAGTTCTGAAGTCCACAGTGAGCGCGTAATGCCGACCGACGAGACTTATTTCAGCTAGTCCCAACTCGGAATAACCCCCAACTCCTGTCATTTCCAAGTCCACTGCACCATAGTAGAACTTACACGCCAAGACCTCGCTAAATCACAACTGCAAATACATATACTTCTGTAAAGTCGCCCGGTGGTGAGTGCGATAATCGGACGCGAAAGTGTTGCCTGCCAAACGTTACTAATACCGCTTGGCCATTCTTTCGCTCTGCCTGCCTTTATACGAGTAAAAGAGTATCAAGTAAGGTATCAGTCAATGGTTTGCATGCGATAGGCCACCAGTGCGATTCCAGAGGTCCCCCCGACACCCCATGCACTTGCTCGTCCCCGATATTGTTCTCCAACTTGTGGATTTTTTTGTCATCGAGGAGGATACCATGTGGGCCTAATGGCCTATGTGTATCAAGTAATGACGATCAATGGGACTGTAATTTTATTTGATTATTGGGTATTCTGGATTACTCAAGGCGAACACACTAGTATTTCAACTTTACGTAAACTATGAGTATGACCGCTTGGAAACCGAGAATCCCTTATAACTGGTAGGCCTAGGCTAGATGATCCAGAGGAGGTCTCGAGAACCCCCGATAGCTGGTTGCTGTGAGGCCTAGGCTATATAGTCCAGAGGAAGTTCTGGGAATACCTCATAGCTAATAACTGTGAGGCCCGGTTCCCGAAATCATCAACCACTCTTTCCTTAGTAACACTTGCCCGCGGCCTAAACTAAAAGCCTTTTGGTTTCTCAAATTCCAGTTGCAATATAAATATTTACCTTAACTTGAGTAACTGGCGTTCCGCAATATCTTATTCGGAAAACCCATATTCGTTACACTTGTGGATGATGAATGCTTGCCCTAGAAATCTGTGTCTTTTATTGATTCTCTCGCCACTCCGAACCGGATCCAACTGTTCCGCCGACAAGTTTTCCAAGATGGCGCTGCCCATTAGCTACGGTGCACATGTGCAATCACGACGACGATGTCACAAAATGTTAGACACCCTTATCAATGGGATTTAGTGAATCAGGCTAGGGTAACACTCTTCTGGATCTTATTGATTAGTGTGTATAACATTCTATAACATGATCAACCCCCAATAGAGAAAAACGTCTATATCACAGGGATTTCTACTTCTAACCACGCACCAGCTACTGTCCAATTGATAAATCAAAATCTTGCTCCCGGTTAATATAATATGTCATTTTCCACATGTTGTAATCAGTAGAAATACGGGGAAGTGTTTTTTTGACCAGTTATAAGAAATATAAATGTCAGTTGGCAATACAAACAATCGCTGGCCAAGTATCCCGCTACCTTAGAGCAACTATGATAATTAGGCCAATTTGAAATTTAAAACGTTTGAGATTGAAGAATACTCGTCAAATTTTTGACATTCTTTTTCCAAACTTATATATATATATATAACCATAGCCTAGTGTTTCAGTTACTCCTACAAGATGCGCATATCCCTTTGTCTATAGTTGAATGAATTCAATTGTTAAAGCGAGGGGATTAAGTTAGGGATTAAGAAGAGCGTTACTAATACTAATTTCTTCACTGACGCTGATCCTAATCCCTGAATTATTCCGCAACTCTAATAATGGGAAACATTTGATATTACAGAGCCAACAGCCATTTTGGAAACACATTTTTTCCGTGTGTGTATCTACATGCGCGCGTTCGCCGCAATGATCGTCAAACAATTATTATGACATCATCGTTGGTAAAATTATTTCGTAAGTTGAACCCTTTTCTGTGTTCTAACTTATGAGTAACCTACACGCAGTCTCTGTATTCATTAGAGAAAAATGCTAAAATAGTTTGTCAACAGCATTGTAATAGATATTTCGAAAAAGTGATTTAACCATCGTGGCATTGTGCATGTCCTGCCTATCTAACAAACCATAATGAGTCGTCAGTAGTCGGGTAGTCTGAGAGTTCGTCATTAAATGAAATTAAAGTAAAACGAAATTGACCTGCTTTCTCCTATTATAACACAATTTCGTTTTATTCATTCGTCATCGAAGATTCTCACAGTAAACAACTTACAATACGTCGTGTTTTGAGGAGGTCATTTATTGTTTGTCGTGTTGATACCGCGACCGGAACTATAGTGAAAGTGAAACAGGAAGAAGGAGCAATTCCCGCTCGAACGGTTGAGGTTGACAGGTTGGAACAAAACAGTATATAGGTCAGGTTAAACACTGTGTGACACGTAGACCGTCTCCCTCTCCCTTCCCAAGGTCAGAAATAACGACACTGAATCGGAGTGAAGGGGATGGATTCAAACAGCTTTAAACTTTGAAGGTGGCCACACACGACGGAAGCTTTTAACGGAGCACATCCAATTGTTTCATAGACGCTTCGACAGTGGAGGTTTGAAACGTCCATCTGTGTTGCAGCCACTTTGTTGGTGTTTGAACGCATGGAATACCTTGTAAAACCTTGAAGGGACTATTGAACGATGTAAAATACTTGGGAAGACATTAAATGAGCATGGCTTCAACATAACATGGCTTTCAATGCCATTATGCAAGCAGGCAATCCGGAAAAACTACAACCATTGGCAATTATACAACCTCCTTCAAGTACTAAACAAGTCTTGATACTGAATGCACAATGGCTAACTACTTCGTACTCGAAGTACATTATCTGCCCGACGATCGAACCACCCATATGGGCTAAACTCCCGTTGATCGAGGCGCAACACATGGGTTTGTATTTGTAGCGGATTCTTATGCGTTGATCCATGCACAACACACTTAGACGCTATGCGGACATTCCCACTTACACTTCCCATGAAGGAAACATTATTACCATGTTTCGGTATACTGTTGCAAAACACTTTATCGAAATGTTTCGAAAATATGAAATGTGGAGTTACACATCTACTTTGTGAACGTTTTGGAAATGTTTTCGGAAATATATTTCTGATGTTGCAAATGAATGTCATCAACATGGCGGTGTGGAAACATCTCAGTGTAACATAAATGAAACGTACTTTTTTCATTCAACGTTTCTCTAAACTGTTTCGAAAATATTCTGTATTCATGTTGCGAAAATGATGTTCCTGTACCATCCTTAGAACGTATCTAGAACGTTCTTAAATAATGATTATTGAAAATAGTCGGAAGATATTTCGTGCACATACTGTCAGCATGTTGCACCTATGTTTCAGGCAAACGTTTCGCAGTGTCATGTAAATTTCGTTTTATTTTAGTCATTACAAAGACGTTTCCACAAAACGTTTCGCAATAATATCCAAGAATGTTTTTTTCTGCATATTGTAAACACATCGCACGAATGTTCCATGCAAACGTTTTGACAGACTATTCAAGGAACGGTGATGAAATATGTTTGAAAACATTTCCGTCATATCATCGCGATGTTTTCTTCAAACGTTTCAGAAAATATTTTGGCAGTAGTTTCCACATATGCTTAAGATGTTATCGAAACGTTTTGAGGAGATATTTTGCTGCATTCTACATGGAATGAATACAAAATGTACCGAAAACGTTCTGTGTTTGCTGGGGTCGTCTAGTGTCGTCTATATAGGTGCGCTCCTCGACAATCCCCAGCGGTCAATCGTTGCCCGAGTGGTTAGATCGTGTTCTGACTGTGTCGCTGTGCACATCAGGCACATAACTATGAATGCTTTATGTTCCTTCCCATTTCTCACCGACAGATCACAGAACGGGCCCGACTAGGAATCATTGAGAACGATTTATGTGTAGTTCATTTGAGCCACGCCGGAATAATCTGACAAAGAGCGGTTACTCCTCACCTTCTTGGCGGACTTCGGTAAATTAGTCATGCAACAATGTTGATTCAACATCACACTGGGTAGGCTATCTGCAGGCTGGTGAATCGCCGACGTGTGTGACCTCGCATAAATCGTGTCAATTTAACCTATGATGATCGATGTCACAGTGACATTCAGTTCAATGAGTTCATTGGTAAGGAAGATTGTCTACTTCCACGAAGATTCGCTCAACTCTGACGAAGGTAGGAAAATCGCACGATTTATGCCAATTCAACCTCCAAGGACCTTGGCAAAAACCTATGTTGTTCAGGACCAACTATAGTACACATCTATACCAAGTTTCGTAATGCTGGGAAAATTGCATGAATTACGCAAATTTCGCTTCCTAATGACTGCCATATCTTTAGAGACCAACTATAATCAAAACTCACCAAGTGTTAGTAGATCGGACAAACTTGACAATTTCGCATGAAATATGCAAAATAGAGGGCAGTATTTATGCCGCAATGTCTATTTTCGAACCCATCTGATATTTCAAATGTTCTATATGGGGGAGACACAATGTACCCAGTTTCGAATCAATCGCGCAAAGCGGCGAAGATTTTTTGCTCTAAAGCCTAAAGTTTCTGGCGGAGACTCTGAACATGAACACTCAGAGCCGCATGTTTTCCGGAAATAAAAAATCAACAGATGCGACAACCAGTGTGTAGATCACGGTAGCCTGTGCCTAAATATCTCAAGATGTTTGTGCGGATCGAGTTTTTGATAGTTGGTCATTGAACGAGTTCATTGACTACGAATCGATCAATACAATAGATATAGGCTAGCACATGCCGCATTATAATGGCTAACCTCATCTAAGATGACAGTCCTCAATGACTGACGGAAACTCCGAGTCCAATCAACGACGACGAGCGGCTGGGACGCCAGATACATAGGTGTACACACAATAGAGATCTATATGTGTGTCAGGAATGTGCGGATCGAGTGTCCCATAGTTAGTAGGCTTAATTGGGCGAGTTGGTAATTGGGAAACATTTATTATGTCGGCCCCCGCTCCATTTATAGCTATAACATGTAGGCCACCGGGTCGAGCGCGAGGAAAAATGTAGAACAATCGTCTCTAGAATATTGATGAAAGTACATGATGTATTATTTAGGAATAGGGTAATCGGCAAATACCAGGATCTTTGACTCGAAGTGCAGTGAAAGTAAGATACCAAAGCCAAAGTAAAACGATTAGAGGTTGGAACGCCTGGACATTGGAGCAGCATCAAATAACTACTGGTAGTGGTCGCCACCGCAAGACAGAGAGGATGGCAGAGATGCATGAACTCCAGACTGGTCCGAGTTTAAGATCCTGGTCTTCTCTGGCATGGTGTTTCGTTGAGCAAGGAGCTGCATCTCTGTTACCTTGTGTCATCCAGCGTCATTAACGCTATGGAAACTTTGTACAAAATTATCTTGTCATTATTGTTATGTTTAGGAGTTGACATTCATTTTCAACATATATTTGTTAAGAATGTTCTCAATTCCTAAAATAAAAATGTTTAGGAAGTAACCGTGTAATCAAAGCGGGAAAAGAGGGTTTAGGGAAGTGTTTGATTGCTGAGTACATTTTAGAATGTAGAGTAACTCAGCCGATTAACCAGGTGCGTTCAATTCCTGCGTTCGTGGACTAAACACATGTATCCGATTGAAGTGAGTGTACGTTCCCATGTGCTGCTCCTGCATGTTCCACATGAGGAGAGGGCGTGGTGAAAATACGTTATCAACTTACTGTTGGCATCGACGGAGAATCGTGTCCAGGTATCTCTGACAAGCAGTTTGAGATACACGGGACAACGTCTATAACTGGGGCCGTCGTGCTGAATGGTAGTAGAGCTTCACATCTTGTACTTTCCTTTTTTTCCGGCTGTCACTGCAGGGATGATGTTTGGATGAACAAACATGTGGTCCACCCGCGCTTCAAACTGCATACCGTATCGTCAGGGAATGTGCAGTTTTATGGTGGGATTCCATCATATGCGCGGATGCGGTATAATAATAATAATAATATCTCGTTCTTATATAGCGCTTTTCCGTGTGGAGAAGGATCATTTTTGGGACGGGAGAATGCTGTATGATCATGCGCAAACACGATATAAATGTAAAAATTCATAGATATGGCCGTTAGAGTGCTTCATAAACAAGATATTACACATAACTCTTTTACGCGTGGTAATTTTGATTGCACAACGCTCGCTCCATCTTATTCGAACGATTTTCTGCCACTTCGAATCCGTTCCCTAATGTTGCTCATTCGGGCACTTTCCACGTTTGTATATTGGCATAAAAATGACGTTTATGTGTTTTGCTGAATCCCGCATTCGCACATATGAAATATCATGTTTATGCATGTTAGGCTCGTTTGTTTACAGACACATAAACCAGACATAGTGACATCTACGAACATCGAGTGGCGACATAGCTACATATTGTCAATAATCTCTATTTACTGATACATTTCGGTAGTAGAGTTTCACATCTTGTATTCTCGATCTAAAGATAACTAGAAATTATGAGTAAGGGCTAATTGAATAACACTCGTACGACTATAAGCATGATTGTATCACATGCAACAATTATGCTCAACCCTTTACCGAGCAGTGTTCCACACGTGCAGCATACCTCTTCCTCGTCCAACGCGATGCTTGAAACTGAAGTAGTTGTCCGAGAATTGCGCCGGGGGCAACAGGGCGTGACATCCGCCTTTGATTGCTCGGCTGTAGCAGCGCCTCTGCCATTGTGGCACGGAATCCCCGCCTGGCTGATCCCTCTTGAGGGTTATTAAAATAAAAAGGCATGTTACCGATGGCGAGTCCATCCCCTCGCTAACATGAACACGCAAAATGTGCGTGTTTGACAAGTAATCGGATATATAGCTCATTATTTTTTTTGAAAGGGTCTATACCAGTGTTGCAGTCGAGACCAGAGGATCCGAGATCGACACAAACCTTCTCAACGTGCTTTGAACACTATACTTGTATCATCGTGAGTCGATAACATGTGCGTGTTCACTGTACAGCAATGTGCATTATGTATGGCAGTGATCGACTAACGGATATGCTATAGTTATTTGAATAGTTCCAGTTGATCCATTCGGTTCAATCAGAGGCACTGCCTTCGTGTGTGGTGAGCATGGGTGTGAATAGTAAAAGACGAGTCATATCCTTCCATACATACTAAGGGTTGCTATTGCTCGTACGGTCACTGAGTGTGACGTTGCATCGAAGGTGCTGAGTGAACCCAGAATCGAATGACAGAGTGCGCCACCCTCCGTAGATCCACTGGATGCGGAGCACTGAACTCGTCTCACAGCTGTACCACGTGTCGTGCTGTGGAAAAATTGAAAATAAATGTAAAGGTCATTTAACCCTCTACCTGCAGGTAACGATATGGCTTACCGTACAATAATATTATCATATCTTGCCTTCAAATGTTCGCATGATTTACTTGCCAGAATGCTAGACACGGGTATTGAACTCTTAAGGCCGGCAATGGTACATACCTGGATACAACACTCTAGTCATCTGCGGATCTCCACCAGGACACGCACCAAGACACTGCCTCTGTAGCGTGACTGATATGAAGGAGGGGGTGGTTACAGGCAGACGGCAACTTGCCAATCACCTCCCCCTCATTGTGGGTAATCGGGATAATGCACGTTGCTCAAGGATGCAACGCAGACTTGTACCGATAATCTCTGGATTAACAGCTCTATTTTAATAACAAATCTCATAGCGACAACAGCATTTCTTGCATTTCGTGGAAATGAATTTTTACCTTTAGCCATAGTTAACAAAAACATTTATTACATGAAGAATCAGAGAAAAGCAAAATATGTTTTTTTATTATATATCAAATGTTATCCACAGGGCACCTGCGAAAACTAATTCGTTATTATTTGTCACCGAGCATTTCCCCTTATGAGAAACAGTTGGGGGTAGGTACACTTATTCGGAGGGGCTATCAGCTTTCGTCCAATTAGGGCATGATGCTCGCTGAACTTAAGACTTATTTGTTAAAAATGACAAATAATAATAAGTATTTCATTGAGTGTGCCCAATTTGCTCAATTCAAGGCTCATCGGGAAAACATATCCGTGTTGATTGTAGATGAGCCACCCCACGCAATAACAAAATCCACTGCAACACAGCATGACCGGAAGTCAAAACCTCGTCCATCACAACACGAAAAGTACACACAGAATATGGCCCTAACATTATATGGGGCGAACATAATACCAACTTTCAGAGAAGTCGGGTTGTAGACGACCCCATTAATGCGCAGGATCTGACGGCATAGGTCCAGATGGTCAGTACGTTCGTGTGTGTATGTGTCATCAGGTGGCTGTCCCGACACCCACATCTGTCGACATGTAACACCATTGGGGAACTTCATTTCTCCAACTCTGTTTAGGAATACAAAGGATTACACGTGCATCACGTCTCATCATGAGCTTTTGGGAAAGTATATGGAATTCATCGGTGTATGCACAGAGGGGGATTTGGAGGTCTAACCACCCTACCCCCGGACATATTATTCACGTGCAGTTTGTTATGGTTTACTAGCCGTACACAGATACCGATCCCATACAAGCCAGCACGGGTGCATACCTGGTTACAGCACTCTTGTCAGCTGCGAACCCTCGCTAGGTCATGAACCAATGCAATGCCTCCAAGGCGGGACCTCGATGCGAAGGAGGAGGTCATTACACGCAGACGGCGATATACAAATCACCTTCCACTCATTGTGAGCAATCGGGAGAGAGCACCATGCTTAAGAGTGCAACGCTGGCTTGAACAGGTAATCTATACAGTTTTGAGCTGTATAAGGTGATATCAGGACACGGTGTGTAGGTGCCCGTAAATTCCTTTTTTTTTTACCAATAGGAAGAGTGAGGTAATCCATAATGACGTCCTTCCCATGGCAATAGGTATCGGCACCAACCCACCACCCAATGGCAAACCCATCCGTACGTCAGTGATGACATTATATCTAGATATATTCGTGGGGGATACCGAATCAACAAAGGATCGCATGCCCATACAATACGCATCAACGGTGCAGTTCTTGTATTGCTCCTATACAGTGTCGAGTTCAGCATCATCACCATGTGCTGGGATAGTATAGCAACATTGCTCAATCCGTGCCCGAACATGATTTTTTCGCTCACTCTAGACTGGTACGGATGCAGATGCGAAATGAATCCGAAAATCACATTTTTACGATGATTCGAATTTGACGGAAGGGTATAAACGTGATGACTAGATGGAGAAATGATCAGTAAACACCAGCTCCTGCCTGAATAGTCATTTAACTGCTTTATGAGATGGATAATTCAAAGAATGTTTTTGCTCCATGCTGCTACACTGATCCGAATTTGCACCCAGTCAAACGGTCCATACCTCGTCTAGCTGGAGATGGTAACTCAAACAAGAGTAGAAATCTAAAACAACTGCGTTGTACCCTGAACAATAGGGTGCTTCGAATTTCAAGACGCGGACGCGAACTACGACGTATGACGTAATGTCAGACCTACTGCGCATGCGACAACCTCACGCACTGCCGTAAAACG
>JAUOBX010059983.1:0-13433 GCA_032360705.1 Eupentacta quinquesemita
CGCCCCCCCCCCCCCGCTTCCTACGCCTATGTGATAGCATGTATTACCAGTGACAGTGGAAGCCTGTTTGGTTGAACTTCGGCAGGTGGGGAAGCTGCCGAGTTCTTTATAGGCTATATTTATTTGTTCATCTCGCATAGTAAGACGCGTTATTGCATTGATTCGATTAGGTCATTGTCACAACATCATTTGCATCGTGGTGTAATTTTGGTCTAGCTCAAGGTGAGCGGCAGATTTTGTGAATTGGAAGTCATGATTCAGAACGTATTTTACCTGTTGGTGTTTTTTATGTGTCCATGGTCCTCAAGAGCTGAGGATTCCCAGTTTTGTCCCCTACCTACATATACAGCCACCATATCGGACACACTACCGCTCGGCCGAGGTTAGCGCCTGATGCCTGGGTATGGGCGCTACAGTCAGACAATTCGTGTACCCATCAGTAGTCCATGGTATATAATGAGCAAAGAGGAGTACCCCCCTCTATTTGTTAGGAATTGCTCTGCCGTATCGTGACATCGTCACTTCAGCAGGCTAACGACATCACAGTCATTTCCACACGAACAACGAGAGGGTGAGAACTGGTATCAGATGGTGAAATGGAAAATCAGTCAAGGAAATTATTGAGTGATACCATGACATTTGCTGAAAATAAATACAGCACTGCGTCTGCAGACTTATACCCTTTCATAATCGCAATTCCCAGTACCTCCCAACACTTCCGTTATAGCTATCGCATACTATCGAATACCAATATCCTACAAATGTCCTTTGGTGGCGCTATATATAAACCCGAAATAAAATAACTGTGTCAGTATGTAGTGTAAAAGTGAACATCGCCATCTCTTCCAGCTTGTCAATACAATAGAGCCTGCTACTCGTAGGGCCAGATATTATACCAATGTTACTTCTGTCAAGGGCTGAAACTCTAATAAGATTCCTCGTAAGCACGTTTCCAAAAACGTTGTATTCCCGTATACTTGTGTTACTCTTCGTGAACAATTGTCTGTTGTGTGATCCATACATTTGGCAACATAGTCTGTGTTGTGAAATTGATTATCGATTCGTCCTGGAGCGATTACATCAGGACTGAGGTAAATCTTACAATAACCGATGTTTCATTACATTCATATATTTGTTAGATGTGAAAGGAAATCATGCAGCTCACACTGAAAAATGAACTACACAAAATAAGGGAAATAGGAACTCCATTATATTGTAACTATTATTGTTATATTAAATGTGAATATGTAGATTTCACTTGAACTGGGTTGTCCTTATTTGAACTAAGTCAAATGTAGATATATCTAATGTAAGAATTTTAGGCTACCTAAAATTACTTATTTTCAATATATGGGGCAATCTATTTTGTGAGCGGTAGCATCACGCTCGAAAATTGTAGACTACATATCCACGCACGGGTAGATAACCCCATCCCGTCCTGATGTTGTTCCTGCTCCTCACTCAGTCTCTCCAATTCTGTGTCGAAGGTGAAAATGTTCATTAATCTTACATGATTTGAGCACATGTCGAGTTTTAGCCATATTCCAAAATGGTCAAATGGCTGTCACCACAGTGAGCTCGGTGGCAGTTTAGGCCTACTCATAGTTGCTCCATCATGTATACTGAAACGATAGCACACGGAAATCATTCAATGAAAAATGTCCCCCCTCCCCCTTATTCAACTGTATCATTTATACAAGCCTCGACCGTTCGGTCCCCAGTCGTTCTTCGTGTTCCTCGTTATTGGTTCCCATCCAACTGAGAAACGGGAATCGGATTGATGGCGCTATGATTATACAGAACCGAACCATTAGCTAAACTTGGAAATGTAATTGCAAGTATAAATTAGCGTTGCTTCCATCTGGTTAACTGAATAAGAAGAACCACTCTGTCAAGCACAATGTGATGGAGATTGTAGGCTCTATACCCCTTTTGGAAAATACAGAATGGGTGTTGCAAAGTCAAGTACTGTATGTGTAGTATACTTTCACCGGAGTGCTCGTGTTGTGTCAGGTTTATGGCTTGTCGAAGAAACTACTTAGTTTGTCCGTTTCTCTGTAAGTTGTTCCATCTGTCGAGTCCATGAAGTGAACAGTGTTCACTTTCTACAGATTAGTGAATGAAACCCCTATCTCAGATAGTTACACAGCATTGCTCATTTGCTCCTGCAGGGTGGACTTATAACGAGACATGTTAGGCAAACTTCGCGATGAATCATGGCTGCGTCATTGAAGTCAACGACAAACCTGAGTAGATCCTTTTTCATACAGTATAGTGTGTTTTCACCAAGAATGTATATATGATGAGCAATAATATTAACAATAATTATTAGTACGACATACCGAAAGACAAGAGATACGGGTGTGATCGGCGTCACTGGCATTCCCAGTCTCAATAATTAGTATTCACCATTGATTTAATTGTCCACGTTCCTGGCTGAGTATTCTTTGAGACTATACCTTCTCAGAGGTTGTTCATTCATGTGTTAGGGAAATGTCATGTACTTTTGATCGTTAACAATTTTCAGAGGAACATTGTTAACGTCACTTATTTCGATGTGAGGGGTTCCGACCTTTGCAAACTGCGGAAGCACCCGTTTAATGCTCACTCAGTCAGCTCCCCACTGACGAATTCCTTCGAAATCATTGTGTAAAATGCATCACTCGGTGTCATCAACCCTTCATAAGATGATTTATTTTACAAGATGTAAACAACTGATAATAAGTGGTATGGTAGTCAGCTGATAAAATATAATGTACCAGTAGTGTGAGAATTTACCGCCTGAAATGTCAATTTCATGGGGCCCTCGGGAATTGTAATGTACTCAACCTACCCACAGCCTATGTTTAATTGATGACAGTGTCATAGCACATAGGCTATAATCTGTTCCAGTGTTGAATGAGTTGTATATATACGCTTAAGAACCTTTTCTTGAAGCGCAATGATCAGTTTTATACAGTAGTGTCAAGTGTATGGGATATAATGGCAGACAGGAACACTCTAATTAAGAATGATATTTGTTGCATTCGGTTATACACATATTCTAGCTTCCCCAATGCAAACATGTGTCTTTGAAATATTTGAAACCTACTGGAGTTAACTCAAGGACACTACTTTCATTTCGCGTCTACCTCTATATATTGTACTTTCTTGCTCTTTTCTATTGAATGCTATTCTGTATTGATTCAACATATTTGTCTGCTTTCGACGCATTTGTCACGAATAAGCATCAATAAAAACGCTCAATGCACTTCCTCGTAATCGTTATAACCTAAACGCTGAATGTACAGATACGTATGGCGGTTAGTGTTATACAACACAAACCCTAAATGTAATGAGTTTGAATCATTGTAAATATTAAAACACAAAGAAATCAACAATTTTGACATTTCAGAGTGAAAAATGCTTATCGCATGGACTTTTGGAGACCATGTTTGTTTATACATAATATCATCAATGTTTCATTTACTTCAGTTTTATACAACGGTGTCAACTGTATGTGATATAGCGGCAGACAAAAACACTTTAATTAGGAATGGTATTTATTGCGTCCGGTTATACATAGGATTCTAGCTTCCCCAATACAAACATGTGTCATGGGAACATTCTACTTAAGCTATTTGAATCAACTCAGTCAAGGGCAACATGGCTCGAGGACACTACTATTATCTCACATCTAGGTCGACTGTACTTTCTTGTTCTATTGAATGCTATTTCGTCATGACTCAACATATTTGTCTGCAAATAAACATTAATAACCAAACTTAATGTATTACCACGTAACGTAACTGTAATAACATCAAGGCTAAATGTACAGATACGTATGGTGGGTAATGTAATACAATACTAACCATGAATGTTACAATTATGAGTCAACGTAGATGCCGGTACAAGGGGTGGCGAACTGAACTGCATGGATGAAACAAGCATTTACGAGTAGTGAATTGGGAATTACGCGACTTTGTCAAAAGTAGTTGAGATGTCCATCTCTGATTAGCAGGTCACTATCAATGCTCACGCGGTAATTGTCATTCAGTTATTGAATGGTATCTCCTCAATGGATCTTGTTATCTTGTTGGACACCCAGTCATTAGCAGCCTCATTGAAATAGGTGGAAGGAATAAATCACACAGTACGCCTATGTTAGATGCAATGTAGACAAAAGATTCATCAGATGTTTTCAATCAACACTTGTCATTCCTTTTTTCATTCGATTTTAGAGTAATTTTCAATGGAAAATACCTATGGTGTCACACAGATAGTGAGTGATACATATACATACGTTTCCAGTTAAGAGCTTCCCGCCGCGCTGTGCGGTATTACCCCCGCTCATTGAAAGCAGGTAGTACTACCGTACGCACTTAGAAAATCCCGGATAGTATACTTAGCAGCCAAATTCAGCTAAACACAGGTTTCGCACAAGTTTTCCCGATAACGTTTGGGTTTGACGGGGCAATGTAGAACAAGCGACGTGCAAAAGGACATATCACAGAAGCCAGCCGGCTGGTATTCAAACTAGCAGCTCGTCCATCACCAGTCTGCTTAGAAGAAGAGCGGCTACGTGATATCAGTGACACTTGGCATACAACAGTTGTCTGTTCGGAGTTCGATTTCCACACTCACCAACTAGCGTTTTCTCCAGAGGTGGTTGTACTGGCAGTGGTCATTGGTGGGGTCGTGGTGTCCAGATCATGCTTTGGTTGCAGTGGACTTGGTAATTACTAGGTTTTCGGATTACCTGCAACAAGTTTCGTCAGCTGACCGCCGGCTGTACGCAGTTAGAGAATCTTCCGCTTCTCCAGGGTCTGAGAAAGTGGTCAGATATTGAGATTCACTGATGGTCCGTCGTGAGCAGCTTGGGATCGGTTACAGTACACTACTGTCTCTATACTATCCAAGACCTATTCGAATAGGAGAGGCGAGTTTACACCTGTCTTTGTTCACGATCTACACGGCCATGGCTTCCTGATGACCCTCTAGTGACGTTCTGAGCCCATCATTTTCAATCCGATTCAATTAAGTCAGTATGGAGCTCTAACGACTCTGCTAATTCGATCTCTAATGAGCACCAAGTCCTGACGCCCCACCAATACGCCCTCTACTATATAATAAAATATGTCCTATTTCCAGATTAGTAGGAGTTTCCTATTGTGGGAAGGACTATATGTGCGAATAATACGCTATATTGCTTCTGCCTTGTATATGCTGCTACTAGAATCACTACTCTGTCGTTGCTTAATGGCCTCATGGAATGGAGCTTTTTATTTTTGATATATTATAGAGTATTTTCTCAGCTACTCCTTTCCCATAAGAATCGGATGAACCGTTGTGGAGAAACCTGCCTTCGAAGTTTGTTGTCCGGTGAGAACATCTCGCGAAATGAGGCGATGACGTCATCGATCAAAGAAATTTGGTGAACATTGGACTTCTCTAAATTTGCATCCAGGGATCAAGTAGTAAATATCCAATTCGAGCAATACCCCGAGTTCATAGCATATTGCGTTATCGGGTTATTGTCACTTGAAAAAGCTAGATACTATAGCCTATATCTCGAAAACTAAACAAGATATGGAGGAACAGATTGAACCCTTGTGATCGCCGCCCAAAACTATCACTAGCACAATAGAAATAACAGACCCAGGTACTCCACTTATGGCCACTGAAAATGCTAGATTCTTCAGTTACCACCGCCTGTATCTCACAAATTAAACCATTGCATGAGGCCTTTAATTAAGGTGTAGTCCTGCGATATCTTCCCATGCCCTCTGAATCATCACAGTGCATCATCATTAGACTGGACGTGCTAGAGACGCGTTGTTAGAATTCCGGAATATTCATTCAAATGAAATATCTGAGCTACTGATACAAGAGCTAGTGGACAAACATCCAGATTAATCATGTTATATATAGTGATAAATGGGGTTCGGGGTGAGATGAATCTGGGTTAATCTCATTACTGTTCACTTTTAGATCGCAGCTAGTGGTCGTCGGTCGTCAAATGAGACATTTCCAAGTGACAAGTAACTGTGATTATCCGATATAGCTGATTGTAAAGTCCCTTTCCTGCCAGAAAGCCTCGGCCTACTCACGTTTGTCAATTAGAGAATACCTACTTCCATGCTCAGGAGTGCCAGGCAGCCTAATATTCTATTCAACGCGGAGTAGATATTTGGCATACTCAGGGGTAGAATGGTGATCAGTCTTGTATGATCATTTGTTATACTGGAAGTAAGATGGATAGAGTGTTCACACTGGTGCGATACGATACGATATTTGAAAATGCACCCAATTATCCACATTTCCTGTAGGACATATCCTCCAGTTTTAGTACATTGTGTTCCTGATATACCCTATGGAAGTGTGTCCTTTGTTTAAGAAATGTATTTCCCATCGAAATAACCCTAACTCAGACCCCAACTGTGCTAACTGGGTGTCGTACGATAAATTCAATGAGAAATATGGTAGCATAGGGGTAACAATGAAGGTTTTGACGTTTGTAAAAAGCTTGAATAACCATCGAACGACGTTTCAATTTTACCTGATTTCGAATGCACCACTGGGTCAAATATGTTAGTTCACGCATACGTCCACTGATCCGTCCACCCGTAGTTCCCGAACGAGCGCGATAATTACTGCATGTGTCTACTAGGCGTGGACGTACCGGTGGACACATTCGTTCTCGGACCACATAGTACACGTAGAGGGACACGTTCGTCCACTTAACCGTTCACTCGTGCATCGAAATGATCAAAATAAAAATGACGGAACCAGGGATAGTTTGGGGCGGCGAACACAGTGTTGCAATTTATTTTCTCATATCTTGTCTAGTTTTTTTTAGATTTAGGCGATGGTAACTTGGGAATCCAGCATTTTCGAGTAACCATAACTCGATAACGCGATGTGCCATGAACTCGGGGTATAGGATCCGGCGTGCCGAGTTGCATCACATATGACAGACTTGAGTATTTTCTACACGGTCCCTGGAAGCAACTTCAGAGAAACGCCGTTTGAAGCCTTCCCCAGCCTCAAATCGGCCTTATTTGACATAGAAATCATGCGAATCGGAGCATGTCAAATCGAAGAGTTGTAAATATCATCACGAGGACACTCAATTCGGATTCTACGGGTCCGCCATTTCGTCCGCCATTGTCCCGATCGGACCTCGTTTGACGGAGTTATGGTTACAGATTCCTTGACCCCCCCAACCCACTCCTCGAAAAAAATGAAAGAGTTACTTCATTATCGGTCAAATTGGTGATTCATTATCGGTTAAGAAACTTGTTACTTCATTATCGGTTAGACCCATGATTCATTATCGGTCCGAAAAGTTACATCATCATCGGTTAGTGATTCATTATCGGTGAGTGATTCATTATCGGTTGGTTACTTCATTATCGATTGTAACACCACGCCCATGTGTGCAGGTCTTCGTCGAGTGGGTTGTTCCATTCACAGCCGGGTAGTCATTATTATTGCTAGCCCTGCTTGCTCAACATAATATCTCCCCACAATCAACTTGTCCAGATTCTTAGCGGTAGGGCCGCTATCAGTTCGGACGTCACTCGGTCACTGTCGATGGGATCACGTTGCAATCCACTAATAGCCATATTGAAACATGACAGAGTAAAAAAATAGAGTTTCCAACTATATATTCATTCAAATCGATCGGCACATCCGCGATCAAAATATTTGTACAAGATAGGGTTGTATAGGCCTATACATTTAATGGAAATTTCTGCTAACTTACAAGCGTAGGAAAATATTATTATTAAAAATGATTCAGTAGTGCCGAATCCTAATTTTTCACATTTCACACTGTGACAACTAAGTATAAAGGTGTGATTATTCGAATAGTAGATACTTCGATATGGTCACTTGCGTGCTGTCGATTATAGCCCATGGGAAGTGAATCTAGCAACGCGTGGAAATATGTATCAATTCCCGAATTCGTTATTATATAATACAAATTATCAGCAGAATGTTGCCCTACTGAAGGCCATGAATTATTCTAGATTTGACCGATAACGTGCATGTGTTAATAATACACTATATATATCGCTACTTCATTGGGCGTATACGTACGGTGGCGTTTTCCTAAATTGAGGGCGATAAAGTTGAGAATCGCGGACGGCATTCATTTCCAGTCGAAATTACCTGCAACACACCTTCGCACAACAATGGAATAACCTGAACCTTCGAGTTTATTACCTCCCGGACCATACTCAGTGGTGGACGCATTCGGCCACCCGCATACCGGACCACTCAGTGTACGCGTGTTGTCACCTATGCGAACGTAAGTCCACTGCCCAGTGGACGGATTTTCCGAGGATACGTGCACTCACGTATTTCACCCAGTGTGCACTGAGCTTGCGACTTCCACACTTCTCAACGATTCCTATGAAGATGTTGTTGTGACAACCACTTTTAGTGAATACATATGAAATACCAAACATACTACAAAAACTCATTTGGCGTGTTACGGTGATGTTGTAGTAAAAGTACGGAGCCCTATATGAATGTTCAATAATGATGTCCCGCTAGACGCATATTATCGTTCTCATCTCCAGTTCAAATATTATATCGATTGGCGGCAATCAGCCAATAGTGCATCCAACATAATGAATCATTTTGAGTTGATTTGAGAGATACTGTGTTCACTCAATTCATCTGAGAAGCAGAACGTGAGGGTGGTGGTATCTATTGTGATCGTAATTGTCACCAATGACCACTAATGTATATTATCTATATCGCACAGCATTTGACGCAAACGCTGACGTTTTACTTTATTTCCGCAGAGGATCTCATTTTAACGACTGATTATACTCAGTTAATAAACCACCAGTCTTCATCAGCGGGCTTTTAAGAGTCAATAGGATCGACACAAATGTATCATTAACAATTTTAAGTGGTCAAAATCATTTAGTCATCTAGGCGAATAAAGATGCCGTCAATATGAGGAGATAAAATATATATAGTGGGATATTTTAGGTTGTGATACAATGAACACTTTGAGCGGCTATTGATGTGTAATAAATTCTCTCTGAGCTAAGTAACTGATTAATGGTAATATCGACGTCAGTACATCAACTAACAAGAATGTCTCACTCACACAGTCCGCTTCTTAATACTGTATCGTCCTCACAGCTTCAACGCTCACAAATTCCCGGTGCACCTGCTATGGACAAGGGGCTGCTATTTTATAACATTTTCAAACAACAGGCTTGTAAGCTTTCATGTACACCTCAGATTGTTTGTGTCTATACATTTACATATGCTGACCTATATAGATAGAACACCGCAGTGAATATTACTACATAGTGAGCAGTGATTCCTGCTTTTGAGTCGTATTGCAAACTAGTCAGAATCAATCAATCAATCAATCAATGAAACTAATGAAGCGCCGAATACAACATTTTTCCAGAGGCACTGTCGAGAACGAAGTCAACGAAATAGTCACTTCCGATTTCCGAAAAAGAGTTTTCTAAAGTGACGATTGAAGTAGTGCCCTGAATGTTAGCTGGGAGCTCACTCCCTATCCTTGGGCCATATCATGAGGATGTTCTGTCTGCGAATGGAACTCTTCTTGTCCGGGATACATGGAACATCACTGATGGAGTTAGTAGTGCTCGATCGATTTTTTATCTGAGAGATAGCAGGGAGTCTGGTTAAAATGTTCTTTAAACATGAGCACTGAGACTTTGAACTGAATCACCTGGTGTACAGGGAGCCAATGGAGATAAATGAGCTCAGGTGTGATGGAGTCAAACTTATGTCGATTTGTGGTAAATCTTAGGAGAAGAGTTAGAAGAATAGTGCATAATCCAACGAAGACAACAAAAAATGGCAGCATGAATACGGACGCACTGTTCCATTTAATGCAGTGAGGATGCAAGTAAAATAGTGATCAATGCATATCATTTTTTTCACCAACGATATGCCTGATATAAGATTTAACATTGAATAGTGATTATGTTCGATCAATTCATAGAGCTTAAAGAACCTGACAAATTAACGGAGCCAACGAATATGCACCTTGATGAAAAAACATACATTGCAGGATATGTCTGTAATGAGGTTGGAAATCTCATCTAATGTTCACTACTAGATTATTAAGGACGGGGCAACAGTGGCACGTGCCCCGAGCCCTTCATTCGGAGGCCCCTACATTTGGGAGTACATAGCTCGTGACCTGGGTACTTGCAGCTCAGAACACTCGGGGAGTGCCGTTTCCGGCCATCTAGAGGGTCTGACCGCCCACCCCCGTAATTTTATTTACCTTACGCGCCAACCTACGGCGGCGCTCCGCTCAGATAATGTTCAGGCATTTCAGCTAGATTTCCCGTTACGCCCGCCTGGTCCCTAAAGAGCAATGCCTGTATGCCGATCTCTGGTGTTCCGTAAGCGGTATTATGGAGACCCCCACACGCTGAGTCCGACCCTGCCCATATTTGCAGCATTAGTTCATGTGATCTATTACTATAGGAGTCGTTAGGGTGCATTAGAAGAGTAGGCGCATTAGATTATTAGTAGAACATCCACAGAAATATGCATTCATCCTTCACCATCGGTGTTCATTCGACCATTGAGTGATAAATTATCCAATGTAAGTTACATCAGAAATAACAACCACGATTGTTGAAATGTACAGCGAAGTATTTTTGATGAGGTATCACTTCGAAAACCCATCGACCTACATACAGAAAATAGGGGTTCCAGTTGTTCAAAAATCTGGACCCTAACCAGCACCACTGAATCCGAATCCGGGCCATTTCCAGATAGCCTAACACCGCATGTTGCCTTCGGCAAGGTTATATAGTGTAAAGTGTACCACACATGTTCTAACGTCATGTAATTGGGGAAAAATTGAGAAAATTTTCTCGTGGCAGCTAGTTCCGCGAGAACGGCAGGGCAGAAGATGCCTGCATATATCAGTCCCAGGGCTGTCTTTTGGGTCTTACTAAATACCTTATTGACTACACAGAATCTCACAATCATTGAACAACCTTAGTTAATCGACCTCAGTTTTGGCTGTATTTCTACAACTTTTCAGATGGCTATAAAAGATATTACAAAAACTATTTCGATAGGGAACTGGATCAGAAATAACATCATATCTAGTACAGTTTAACCCAGATCATGTAATGTACGACCAAATGATTCTAAGCCTAATGAAGCATCTCCGTTTGGAAATATGTATAAACATGGTCCATACTGGTTCATACTAGGATAATCGATATCAGTGATTTGCTATCGAGGAAAACATTTTAATGTGGTTTTATACGAATGGTCATGTGATAATATTCCTGGGAATGATCATGTTCCATTTCGCTATTCAGGCCATCTTTTTTTTGTTTCCCTTGAATAATTGAGCAGTTGCAATATTTTCTTCAAGAGGGCTCCTAAATGGCCTGATATATGTGCTATACAAGGAGCAAATAACTGTTCAAACTACTGAGGTAATGCCTAAACATAATTGATTGATTTTAGGCGTAATGACGCATCTCCATTTGGAAATATATATAAACATGTACATCTGGTTCATACCAGGACAATGCGTTATCGCTAATTTGCTCTCCAGGAATACATTTTATTGTGGCATTATGCGAATGGTCATGTGATCAATTGTTCCTGGAATTTATCATGATGTTCAATTTCGCTGTTTAGGCCTTCTTTCTTTCTTTCCCTTGAATTATTAGGCAGTCACAATATTATGTTCTAATGGGTTTCTAAACAGCTTAAAATGTGCTACAAGAAGCAAATCATATTTGTGTTTTTTCTTCTATATAATCGTGTTTTCATGCTAAATGTTTTTTTTCTCTATTTATAACGTAACGTTCTCTAACTGCGCATAGCTGTGGGGCACAGCATTATATTGAGAGTCGCCTCGAGCAGACGCTAACTAAAATGTGCTCTATAAGACTCCGTGATGATTACCTACTATCCGGAAATTGGTCCATTTAGAGTGGGTGTGGGCGGATCCTGGCAAACAAGCAAGGACATGTGTTGTTGGATAGTGTCCATATTTGTATAAGGCGGGGGTGGATACATATTTTCCACATCCGTTTTCTACGGTCAATGTCTGAGCGTTATTTTTGGGCTGAAAAGTATGGTGTTCAAATGTTTGATCTAACTTCTGTGTCATTTTTTGTTAATGACATTTGCTATCTCCCGTATGTGGAAATCCCTGTACTTCACTTGCCGCAATGGTCAGATGGCGATGTGGAATGGCGGTCCTGGAGCGAGACTATTGAATGTTCACCACAATATAGGCTCTATTCCATGCGAGAATGTGAGAAACCACCGGTATGTAAACTGTAATTATCATTCTCAAATCATCGAATCATGTTAAATGGCGGTCCTATATTCCCGAGGCTCATATCAATATTACATGCGGAAGTGTGAGGAACTGCCAGTATATGTACTCTCAATATCAGTTCAAACTCATCGAAACTCAAAACGTGGTATTTTGTTCAAATACGAAATCAGTTTATTGCACATTTTTGCATAATTCATCAGAATCCTTCTCTAATCGATTACAGCGAGTAGCGTAGTCAGCGGGTGGGCGGGGTGGGCGAGCAATAGTGGGAACAATTTGGAAGAGGAATGTGGGAAAATAGGGGGAATGGGGAGGAAAAGGGGACAGGAAAGAGAGAAGGGAAGGAGAAAGAGGGAGAAAGGAATGATAAAGAAAGACAGAAAAAGGGGTAAAAGACGAGGGAAGGAGAAAGAGGGAGAAAGAAAAGAGAAAGAAGGGAATAAATTAGGAACTATAAAGCCAAAAGGCTTAGTGATTCCTTGACTGCAAGGACATCTGATGGCTTCAACGAGGGGGATCATGTACTTTTCGCGGGGAACCAATATACCACAACACAATGGGGTTCGTGTAATTGCCATGCTCAGAATGACCATCCTGGAATCATGCTATAAACAAGATTCTCAGACTTCAACCTCTGTTGACCTTGGGCGACTTTTGACCGGACCTCAAAACAAAAGGGATCATGTACTCATCATGGGGAACACACATACCAAGTATGAGCTCGATCCATCAAGGTGGGGTCAAGTAATCGCAAGCTGAAATTAGCTAAAATATTGACTTTCCAACATTTCCTAATTTTGCTCAAAAATGACCCCTGGTCGGCCACACCAGAATCAATAGGGTTCCTGTACTCCCCATAACAACCCTACATATCCCATTTCAGCCCGATTGGACCGAGCATTCTGGACTTATGCTGTTTACGAGATTCTCAGACTTCGATCTCTGTTGACTTCAGACGACCTCTGATCTGACCCGAAAACAATAGCGATCATGTACTCCTTATGGGGAACACACATACTAGTCTAGGGCCGAAACACTAGATTTGACCCGAACCCGGAAATACCGTCCGCACGAAATGTTTTGATGGTTTCTGGTACTATGAAACCTGCTCTTTCAG
>JAUOBX010060094.1:0-13432 GCA_032360705.1 Eupentacta quinquesemita
GTTATAATCTTATAAAATGTATAACTTCTTCACTGAACATGCTATGAATCTGAAACTAAGTTTGAATTGCATGATTTTTAATGCACTATGCTGTGAAATTTATCCAATTTGGCTATAGTTGTCCTTTAAAGCACTGTTCGAGCTGATCAAGTGGTACTTGCTACTGTCCCTAGATATAATATTTTTTTCCTGTCATCGGGAGTCAACATCGGTGAGTGCGAATATTATTCAGAAACCAAAAACGTGAAACCATTCTGTGGATGATTACTCGATGTATTTGACATATAGTGCTGTACTCTTCATATACCAGACAGTGGAACATTATAATCAATGGAGTATAAGCCACTTCACAGTTGGTAAACATAGGGTATGCTAATGATCAATATCAAAGGTCACATGGGAGCCCGCGGTGACCAGATTACACGAACAGTTTACTAAGCAACAAAGGTATTGTTCATTTGGGGGCAGGGCGATTCTTTCCACCACAAAACATCGCTCTCATTTCCCTCACAGTTAAAGACAAAGCCATTATCGAACTTTAGGTGAAATTATATTATTTTCTGACGAATTGCGGCTGTTTCAAAACACCGTAACAATAAGTCTATGTGTAAAATGTCGTCATTTCCCGAACGATTAGCTGCTTTGAGCGTGCCCAATCATAACGTGAGTCGGCTATAGTGTAATTACACCAATAGAGGCTGATGTGTATGTATGGAAGGAGTTCCCACCTGTGTTTACGCTTGACATCTTCCAAATGAAATAGTATTAGAACGATACAGAGGGCGAGGCTTTGACTCCCTTCAATTGGCTCCTGAATTCCACATCCACAGGACAAGTCGGAACTCCACTGCTCAGTTGAACGCTGATAATATATTGTCTGTGTCTATGTTGCATGCCGGAGATCACTTTGCAAGTGCAAACCAGATATGTTTCTTTTTGCACCAACATAACTACACTTTTGATGAGAAGGTCAGTCGGGTACTAACATTGCTGATTATTACTTCTCAACAAAATTGGGCTAGTTTATTTTGTAGGTTAATACATATATACTATCGTGTTGCCTTGTTAGCTTGAACAATCGTAGTGGTGTCTGTGGAGCGATTTAGACAGGCCGTCAGCGTAGGGGAGTTCTATATCAAGAACCAGAGAGTTAAGTGGACATTTGCAACGCGTTCGGAGGATCGTTTAATGCATAAGCATTCACATGGGATTTTAATACCTGAGTTGGACGAAGTTATATATAAACACAATTATCGCGAACGCAGTACTATTTGATAATAATGATTCTACTCATAGAGCGCACATATCCAGTATTTACTACCCAATGTGATTTTCAGATAACCATAGCAATACCGTGGTCCAGCTTTTCAAACAGGATGATTGCTAAAAGAAGTCGGTCACAGATCAGCTACCAATCAAGGAGTATTGCCAGAATAATTTATTAATGAGAACGTTGCTAGAGAGTGAATCTGATCAGTGAACAGTATCACATGCACAATGCGTTCTCCATCTGTATGTTTAGTTGTATTTTGGTATATTGGTGCGCAAAGGTTCAATAAAAATATACATGTATATTTCATTCGTATTCAGGTTATTTATTTATTATTCGTATAGATGCGACTTTTTGAATCACACCAGATAACGAAACGGACCGAACAATGTCGTGCGAGTAAAAGGAAGATATTATTTCGCTAGTCCAAATAGCAAACTGCCAGTAAAACATTTGCTATCACTGTTAATATCAAATATACGGCATTATATGGCTTAGGTTACTGCTGTGGGATATTTCCAGCCACTTCCCCTGTAAAAGTTCAGAGGCCAACTCCACTGACACTCATTCTTTGAAGAAAATGTGACCTTTGACACACACATGTCAGTTCACAGTTGATCAATGTCAAAGGTCGCACGGGAGCGCGCGGAGACCAGTCTGCAGTGTACTCAATATTTGTTTGATAACTTAGTACCGCCATTACAAACATACTTCAATACTGATGTACCAAACGCTCTCATGTTGTGAATTGTAGGGTAATTATCTTATTGATTGATACATTAATGATGAAACAAGAGTAATTTCCTATGCCCGATCATCGGAGTTTGGATAATATATAACATTGGCGAGCGTGCGATAATAAATGTAATTAGGGCTCTAATATCGAATTATTCGATATCATCCACGAAACTAATCATTACCATGGATTCACTATTATTAACACAGTTTCCCTAATGTATATTATTCATGCCTGACATGTGTTATGTGAATGAGTAAAAAGCTCACCAAAATAATGACTAACTTTCTCAAGGATACTGAGTTATTAATGTGAAAATTGAAGTCGACGATCGACATAAACTTAATACCAAGTGACCTCCATGAAGAAAAACGTATATTGCCAAGGCAGTGCTCGAATATGTTGCCTAGGTAAGAAGAATATAATAAATATTGACCCTGATAGAACAAATGAGTTAGTACTCTCCTGATGGTGCATGTTGCTAGTATTATGCTCTCACGTTTGCCAGATCTAGAGGGTAATCGTGGAAAGAGAAATATATTCCAAATGCCCAGTGAAATTAGTCTACTCACGTGCAGCATTCATTCATTCATTCAGATCATTACGCATCATCGATCAGTCTACGACTACAACACCATAACAATATAAACTATGTTAACGAACTTGACATAACCCATAACTATGTTCATACCTGCCATGTTTTTGAATAACAGGAATCTATTTGATGGTAGGGACCTGTCATCGTCTTGGAAAAATGACTTTTTCTGGCATGTTATTACAAATAACAGGAAACTATGAATAGTAGGGACCTGTCATTGTTTTTCACAGAAAAATACCGTGACGGTTAAGTCCCGTCAACTGGTTCAGATTGGAGACAGTTTGAAAGTACAGTTACTTGGAAATGTGCTACGGGCTACATCAAATTGGCACTTATCCCTGTAACCGGATGTGTTAGGGGGGATAGTGATCGAGAACATGAACAGGCTCCCTGTGCCTCGGATATGAGATAACTAAACCATGTGAAACTATGCCAGTACTATTCCTACGGAAGAAAAAGTGAAGTTCCATCTTCGTTCGTCCTTCTCCAGTGAACCCTACCCCACCCATATCTTATTGAGTGTAATTTGCATCCAACCATGCTGCACGCCTGGAATCTCCATGATCAGGAAACTATATCTAGAAGCGATAAGATTATTAAAACATATGTGGGTGTGATGTATACATTATGCAACTACCAGATGAAAACAGACGTTATGACGCTACTGTTTCTGGCAGTAATTGTGCTTTCTGAGTATCATGTTTGATTTCCTCGAGAGAAAAAAATCATTGATATATTATTGACGAGGCGAGTGACTGCCCGACTACGCTACCGAAGGTAAAAAGAGGATCAAAACTGGCCATATCCCTCCAGTTTGAACTTTCAGTGGCCTGCTTCGATAATATCATCATTATTGATCATACTGCGGGAAAGGAAGCCATGAAACATTCCTTTTTCAGATGGCATTTGAATTGTAGATCACTTCACTTGGCAATGGCTACGCGAAAATCCGTCGACGTTCGTAATTTCTTCCCGGGCCACACGCCAAACAAACGAACAAACGAACACCATGCATCCTGTGCAAAGAACGCGTTTCTTACAGTGATCGAGCACGCGACAATAGCAACAGACTCGCGTTCCTTATAGGCTATAGTGGCTATTGTGATAATATGCGGACCTGCTGCGTGTGCGTCCTGGAAAATATTTGACGCGGATATGACCCGATTATAAGATTAGTGTGCAGTGAATGATGCGTTCCAAAACACATTCCCATACGCAGCTGCCAATCCCTCTGCCATTGCTCAATATCGAGATTCTTTGGTCACGTTGTTAGACTTCGGGAGGACGCTCCAGCAAGTGTTGCTCTAAGACAAGCACCGATATATACTGCAAAGCCAGTAGAAGGACCAGTGACTACCTTGCTGGGATTGTTGAGGCTCAACCTTCTACTACTACGAATAATGCTCAATAGGGCAAATGGCACCTTCGCCTCCCAGATGAAGGCGGCAATGTAAAAATGTACACAGCTTAGGCCCCAATACCATCACACGCATCTGGGCAAGTGTCGTATCTATTTGTTATATACAAGTTGCCGGCTACCAATAGCGGACGCACCCTCTCGCAAATACGCCACTCGCCTATCGACTGATTGTACGCACTTTATGCGAGTGCACAGTGTCTTTTTTCGATAATTTGATAACCGTGAATGTTGCTCTGGCCGCATTTTACAGTTGAGAGATGAATTTGGGGAGATTGGGTGTTGTAGAATGAGGATAATGTTCGAGTAAATACTAACTCGGCTTCGCCTCGTCTGTCATTTTGCTGAAGTTTGACTCTCGACACTTTTCTCCCAGGGAGATGTGTTACAATTGCAATTGTTTCTTCCTTACACATATATAGCCTAGTTCTGTGCCAACTGGGGACTGATCCGGTAATTGCGACGTGAACCCATTAATGTTACTCGTACTTGAGCTATAGAGCCGACTGATTGCTCTTGTACCCAAGAGACACGATACATGAGATTGTTTGATTGAATGTAGAAAGAGAATCCTCGTTCACAAAGCTGCACGAATCTGATTTAAACTACTTTGACCTGCATCTTGGCATCGACATGCATGGCCCTCAAAATGAGTGTAGTTGAGCCGGCCTTACATTATTAGGATGATTGGGGTGGAAGGTCTGAAACAGAGGGTCCAATAAAACCAAAATGATCGCAGCGTCCCGGTGTCCTGATAACAATGTATATATTTGACCGCATGGCTTATCCAAATTGCTTGAATACCACCTCTATATGTAGCTATCTAGTCCATTCCTCCAATGATAGGCCCAGCAATATATTTTAAATACTATGAATAATGGGTACATTAGCATAGAACCAAGTAGTTATGCTTAGCCGACATATATTCACTCACAAAGTCCTCATAATAGTCCCCATCCTATTTATACTAGGAGGTCAGTGACATATGGAGGTGTCCTTAGATTGTGAATAATCTCTTCTGCTCGGCCGATTGATTCAGAAATGTGAACATAGCTTCATAGATAAATAGTTCAGCTGGTGTACAAACTCACAAGTAACGACTGATTGGAAACTCGTCAACTTGTCGATGCCCCCGGAATGTACCCCTCTGCTCTCGATGGAAATCCAATCTCTCCTGACAAATGGTAAAATCTCGTCAAACGGTGCACGAAAACTAATGATGGCCCCAAACCAACTAACAACTGTCAACACCACACTGAGATAAAACTCGAGGGTATAGTCGTTGCAATTAAAAATGTGACATATGCTGCAGATTGTTTCAAACATTACTTGTATCATTATGATCGTCATCTTTTTTCATTATATGCACTAAACACTATGTACAGCATACAGGCACCATATATACCTAAAGTACAGATTCGCATTGACTGATATTTGTGAATGACAGAAGCCGTAACAATCTTTTTCTACCATTTTTTCTACTTTTTTCACCAGCTACACATTTTGACAAGTTTCGCATTACCAATTCGGAATGACTCCTGAATCGTGAGCCTGAAATAATCGAATTTAGAACCAGTCATCATAGTCCGTTCCTATAGCTCTTTTCTATGGGACGGTTCTGTACATAATAATTTTTGTGCATTGTTCATTCACAAACTTGTAACTGGAAGTTACGTGTTTTCGATCTTATACATTTATACGGCCATCATCGATATTAGTCAGTGCTTCACGTCAACTGACCGTTGCAGTGTCAATCTCTTAGAGTACCTGCGCTATATTGATTTATTAATGGCCTCTTGCATCAGAGGCCATTCTGCGAACCCTATACACTAAGTAGTTTACCACCCCTGGGGCGCATCTCGGTCATCGCGAACACTGATAAACATAAATTGGGTCATGGCGAAGCTAGTTTCTAAGACAAGATGAGCACTGTGACAGTGCTATTTATATGTAACACATATTGTTGACACAGACAGTATTGTACAACATGCACCAGGACGCCACTGTGATTGCGACATCGTTGAAGGTCAGCTGAGTTTTGGCAGCAAATCTCATCATCGCATCGGAAGTTCAACAAGACACAAAACTGTGTCGTGATTCCTTGCTGTTTTACCTACTGTCACTGTTCGGTCTGAGGTCAAAGGTCATCCGTGGTCAACAAGAGTGGAAGTATGATAACCTCGTGAACATGATCAGTCTAGAATGCATGACTGATCAAGTCGAATTTATTGTGTAGTTCTCTTCATGGGAAACTCAAGAACCCTATTGCTGTTGGTTTAGACCGGGTGGTTGGGGATGCCACATCCTCCTTCAAAATGTTCTATTCTCTCTAGCCACTGAGGATGTCATTATATGAACTAGGCATGTACAGGTGGGTGAATCACTCATGGCTGTATCAATGTGAAACTCGGATATCAACGTGTTCCATGGTCCAAAGTTGTTGTTAGATTACCCCTCAATGACCTCCTATTCAGTCAGAAACCAAGCTAGCGTAGTGCAGTCTACATTTATCAAGTTTCACTCAAATTCGAGAATGTCTGAAAAGTAGCAAATTGGTAAATCACGCTATTCAGACGTCCAGTGACCTTCCGAGGACATACACATAGCTCGGGACCAAGTGTAGCCCCCGTCAAATAAATTGTGTTTAAATTCGATATATTTATTGTGTAGGTCAACTATAAATTAGGCTATGCAAATCAGTGGCCCTAGCGATGCAACGGCAATCACATTGGAACCCATCTGACGAACGTGTGCCAGGATTATGGCTACACACCAGTGTTGGAGGACTCAAAGTCGAGGAAATCTAAAATTCCTACGTAGGTCAGAGAATACTCCCTCTTGGACTATCATGTGAAATGTTGATAATGATCCACTGATTGCTTCAACGAGCAGTGTACGTTTCAGATGCTGTATAGTCAGAGTGTAGGCCTACTGTACTTGTGTGGGTAAGAGTCATGTAATGTGTGTAATAATTATTTGCAGAGTGTGTGTTCACATATTACACTGTAACACAATGTTCGGTACATTTTGAAGGAGATTATTGGGGGAAAGGGGCCTCATAGATGAAGTAGGGAAAATAAATAGAACAAAGAGGCTATTCATGTGGCAGTAGGGTGCGGTACTGTTGCGAACATTGAAGAGTGAAATTTCTACTACATTTCGAATGACTACATCTCACAACAGCGTAGTTAAATGTGGGAAAACAAAGTGGCAACCCCGGTTTCCCCATTTAGCTCATGTCCTCATGCATCGAAGAGCTGGGTATCCACGTCAATTGAACTTTGTGCTGAACTTAACTAGCACTGTAGTTGGGCGACATGCATACTATATTACGTTCAAACAGTGTACCACTCCGTGCAGGTTACAGGACAGGTTACTCATATAGTGCACTCTCAATTTTTTTTTATCAGTGTGGGGCTGCAGGTAGCGTTCAGCTTATTTCTGCACTCTTATTCAATATACCAACTGGACCTGATTTGGACTATTAGGTAACCTCATTTAACATTTAGACCAGATGAGTAGGCCTACTTGTGATATTAAATATAATCCCATGACACCCCCACACCTCCATTCCTGCCCCCTTGACTCTCTGTACCACCAACACACTCCCAACTGAATACCTGTTCACCCCTTAATTATTACATACCATACTTATATCCAATCAATAAATTGCCAGGCTGTGGAATCATATGATATCACAGGCCCCATACATAGTCTCCCTTGATCATTGTTGTCCAAACAAATTAGCTCTGTGGGTGTGGAATGTGCCAACCACTGTATAATCACAAGAGGGCTTAAAGTATGATAACGTATCAATTGAATTTTTGATAAACAGTTGGGTGACCAGTATATTGGTATTTGTATAAAAGTGGGTCAGTTGGGCAATATAGGGTGTTGGTGTTACCCAATTGTCAAGTTGTGTGCATGTAGTGGAAGTAAGGCAGACCAAGGTTGAGAGTAGCATATAGCAGGAGTGAGTAGTGAGGAATATGCAGTCTCCCCATCCGTCTTCTTAGCTTAGAGACCGCTCGAAGAATGTTCATGCTACCACATCTGGCGGGCACTTCTCTCAGGAATCTGTTGGCCGTGACGCTACTGGCTTCCGCTGCGAGGAGAGTTAATCACGTGGCATTAACGGAGAGCACTCGCGTGAACACATACAAGGAAGCGTTATATTCCCCACACATCAAAGTAGATTATTCTGGTTAGTGGTTTCATCATTGACTGATAGTACTCTATGCGTTGTTCGAAATCGTTCTCACTGTCTTTGAGATGGGATGATCTTATCCATATGACAGGCTGAAACCTTTGCTCCCGCCACACCCCATACTAAAATATATTCAAATTCACGGACTCTTTCAAGCCTGGACAGTCTCCAAAATATTTGCCTCGTACAGCGTACCTCAAATTGATCTGAACCATATCACGTGAGCAACCAAAGTCGATTAAATTATAATCGAAACAAATTGCTCTTACCTCGATTGAACAATACAGTCGACAATGCGTGAATAACTCGATAACAATCTTGTGAGCAGAATCACTTTTTTAACTGTCCGTGGAAATGCGTGTGCCAGCATTAAAAATATTATATAATAATAAACGACTGTAACATGAAGTAGGCTGAGTGTATAGACCGTGTAGAGTCAGTACTAGTATCGCATGCGAATGCGTGACTTCGGCTATGATACTCATGTATTGTCCGAACGCCTACTCTCAGGCGGTCGACACACTACATATCGCCGAGCAGTGCTAGCCTACAACTAAATATATTACCCTTCGTATCTCTACTTCTATGGAATAGTATATACATAATATAATGTGGTTGGGGGTTTGCCTCGACCGACCATCTCGTATAACTCATCCCGACATGTTCCGGCTCCACGATGTCTGGCAGAAAGTTCCACTCTATTTTCCGCTCCGCCATAGCAATCACCCGGGTTACTGACTGCATGACTCTATGACTCTATTTTCAGTAGCCCCGCAAACGCCTAAATTATATTGTGCAAGATTCATTCAAATATTTGTAATCGTTAGTACTTTGTCCGTACCTTTAGAGTGAGCCCAACTCTCCCTGTTACACCCCACGCTCGTATTTAGAAGTAACTCAATCGGTATTTCTACCTCCATGTAATAGTAGGCAACATAATTGAACATACCTAATATAATAATATACCAATGTAACTCTGACATACTATTACATAATCATATATTTATATACTTGATAACTAAGTATACTCATATAATTCACTAATCCCTATGATAGTGAATAGAAACATTTGATTATATTATTTATATTATTTTATATAAATCGAGAAAAACGATAGGAAATATCATTCACATCTACTACTCAATTACACTCATAACTATATTTTATATCAACTGCAAACTATAAATAACCATCATTCTTTATTCCCCATACCTGTATACTAAATTACACTATATCCATTCCACTGGCATCAATTTCTATCAACCCTCTCACCGATGATTCAACGCGGAATCCCCATCGCACTCTGTGCGCTTGCATCGAAACCAATTACCGAAAGCGCGATCGATATTCCGGCAGCTGACTGAGCGGCGGCTTAGTTCAGATGATCCGAGGGTTTCGGAAGATGGGTGATGCGGTTTGGGAGATGGCTGAGCTGCGGTTTGCTTGGAGGGTACCAATAAACCTCGTAGTCGGCACAAAATACGAAACAATCGGCAAAAAGCAGTATACCATATATTGGGCCCTAGAGCCCAAACAGGGCCCTCAGCCCCAAATTCCCGAACACCACCGATAGCCGTCTACCTAAGGATCATTACATGTAACTTCGAAGAAAATAAATTGAAGTTGTGGGAGGAGATGCATTTCAAGTACCATTGTATGAAATTTCACAGGTACAGGTGTTAGAACATCACATAATGGGCCCCAGGGCCCACACCAGGCCCCTGGCCCAAAATTCCTGAACACCACTGATGGCCCATGACTTGGTGATCATTGTCACCAAGTTTCATAGTTATACATCAAAGGATGTAGGAGGAGAATCAATTTGAATAAATTGTGAACAGACACATGGATAGATAAATAGACATGCATGATCACAATAGCTCACCTAGCCATATGACTAGGGTGAGCTTCTCTAGTTCTTCTAGAATGTCCCATGAGTTGAACACAAGGCGTAATTGAAGGGTGTTGGAACGCCCATAACTTGGGTTGGGTGCCACGAGGGTGGGGTTAGACCAGTGTAATCAGCGTCAAACTCTGTATCGAATACATGTACCTTAGGTCGAATCTTAGGAGACCGGACCGGATCAGATATGTTTCCGAATCAGGGCGCCACTCCCGATCGGAATAAAAATGGGCGAACCCGGGGGTAGCTCGTGGCGGCGAACAAAAAGTTACAATCCGTTTCTCAAAATCTTGTTTAGTTTTTTGAGATATCTGGATATTGGCGATGGCAATTCAAAATCTTGCATACTTTACTAGCCATGCTACTCAGTCTCTAGATGGAAATCCTGAAATAAACGCTGTTCGAAGCCCTCCCGATCCCCAAATCGGCCTGAAAATAACATTTTTGAACAATATTTCCTCGACTTGGAAACTATGCGGATCATGTCATACCAGGAAGTTGCCGATTTCATCACGGAGACACTCGTTCCTCACTTATCTGGAGCAACTTCTGTGGAGATCCGCGTGACATCTATAGACTACTCATACTTCTTAACCTTTATTTCGCGCACGACCTACTGCCACAACCATGCCATGATGGATCACACTCCCTCATTGAAACAAACATACCAGATGTTTGCAGTCCATGTCCCCGATACACGACATCCTGTAAAAGTCATTAATACCCAGTGACACAGAACACTGCTACCCAATTAGTAGCAAATAATACATCGCAGTCAACTGATAAATTCAGTCTCAATAGGATGGAATGTCGTACTTGTGATTATTAGACAGCTGACCAGTCGTGCGATGCACAAAGGCGTCAATATGGCCACAGTTAGATGGAACACGATCAACTGTGAATACCTCATGAAGATGGATAGATTGAATCCTCACTTCCCAGGGCGGCGATTCGCCGGGTGAACGAACGCGACCATGCCATGGAATGGGTAATAGAGCAATAATTGCAAATAAGTACAGATAATTCGGAATAATACGAAAGTTTGTCCTGTATACTGTATGTATAAACGGCAACCAATAATCAATTCAGATACTGTTAAAAGTTGAATGATTACTTCTGAAATATAATTATCAATATTATTATAATTATTATTATTATAATTTGTAACTGTAAACTCTCAAATATATCATTATTATTATTATTATTGAAGGTAAACATAAAATAGCAATATCAGGTTCACCAGATCGGTGAATGTCAAACATAGGAAGATATAACAATGTTATAGGCTACTAGCACCGGCGGCGTTCATTACCCCTTATTAGTAATATTGGCTCCTTCAGCTATACTAACCAAAATGAACCCATCTTCATTTCCATTCACGAATGACTGAACTAGTTTCTATTTCTCATATTTTGAAAGGAAAGGTAAATCGTGATGATTTAGTGACAATACTAATGAACGATACCCCCATACAAATCGTTTGGTCGTCTCGCAGTCGCCTGGAGCATTGGTCGGGTATGTTTTCCGGAACGATAAAAAACAAGAGATACAGAGATACTGGCAGATGGGACACGCTCGACTGTGAATATTTTATGACGAGTAAATTAATTCCCGGGCTCCCCGGGGTGCAATTCTCTTGGACGATGAACCAGTCTCTGCTGGCACTCCTGAGATTATATTTCAGCTCATCTGTGGTGAACAGTATGAAGAACGTAGCTTCCGTAGCTAGTTAGCTTTCTTACTACTGTTCTAGAGGAAATCTGCTACATGAAGGAAACAAAACTGCGCAACAATCCGTTCTAGTAACACAACCAGTAGTACTATCAGACTATATGAATATCGGATCTGATGAAAAATGAATATCATGTGATTTTCACTTCACATCCCAATGTTGTCTTTTACAATGGAAAGAAATACTTTATTAATTAGGGAATGCCACACACACTGATTTATGAAGGCATCATGTCCTGCCTAAACACCATCCATAAATCAAGGCTGGTATATCTGTTTTGGCAATTGAAACCGAAACTTAAAAAGAGACAACTGACCCCATTTCCAGGGTGGTTGCCACGAACTGTCAGGTTATCTGATACAACATTAATGAATCCAGTATAGGATTAACCTATGACGAATGTCGCATCTTGATAGTGAGAAGACACCTATAGTTAGGAAATGAAAGAATCACTTATTCTGTCAATTCATCTCAGTAAATCTCTACTCTCGATGTATATAACATAAATTAATAGAAAGGAATAATGAATAGACAATTAGACAAGCAAGCAGTGCAGGGAAAATTACTACAGACCCTGATTTGAAATAGTTTCACAATGGAATGAACTACTGGTACCTGAAACGTTCTGTATACGGCTACGGGTACGTAATGCACTTCTGAAAACAAAAAGAGTGTTAAACAGGCGGAAGTACTAACATATGGCATCTGTATGTAATCCACGAATCCCGGAGACTATGCAATAATATGAACATCTCCGGCGTCTCGGATATCAAGAAACGAATGTTTCAGCCGGTAATTGGCGTAGGTGCGCCTAACCGATCACGGTTTAGAGCTGTAAAAGACCATACATAGTCTACAAATGACGATGACCATTCCTGATCAATGGGGGAAACCCCGGTAGAGATAAAGAAGGTACCGCTATAGTGTTTGTATCGAAGGGCTACTCCAAGCCCTCAAAGTATAACATCTTGTTGATCAGAGAATTGTGTGATCAATGATGTTAATTAACTTGAATAGGCCCCACATAGTTACTGTACAAAACCAAAGAAAAGTCCGGGTGAGAATAAACATGTTTGTAGAATACATTATGTACATCCCAGGAAAAACGATTGGCATAAATGGCAATTCCGACTTGAGCTTTCATAGTCGATGGTGGCAAGTACGTCACTACCTCATCGCTGCCTGATTATCTACTGTTGCAGGTTGTTGTATTCTGTACTTGTGTTCATGGACAACACTGACAATACTACTATCAAGTAGGTATTCATTGTCGTGTCACGTGGGCCCTAAAAACAGACAATAGTGGCATTGGGTCATATCCGGGAGATGGTTGTACCCTGTCGTGTCTAACCTTCTTATTCATTTAATGTTGATCTGCCGTGACAGCAGTATATATCCTGGCTTGTTCAACATTGTGTTAAAGGCCAGGTGAAGTGTTAATTCATTGCTTCGAAACTTGCATAGATGAAAAGAGCATAATTCAATACCCGTTAATCCCAAATTTGAAGTTTTCAACTTGTGGTATCTTTGTGTTATCCGTAATAATAGGTTAGATCTGATGACGTCACG
>JAUOBX010060205.1:1857-13431 GCA_032360705.1 Eupentacta quinquesemita
CCCCCCCCCCCCGTCAGTGGAGTACTTTAAGGACAATAACGTCAATTCTTCTTACACTGTTATATTATACATGGAGTTAACTGATAGTGGTGACCGTGTGACAGTCCAATGCGCATTCACAATAAGGTAGCTCAAATTTGGGAATGGTATCTAGAGCGATGGATGAATAGACTGCTGCATTTCACAGCCATGTTGATTGTCAACCAACAGTAAGAGTGTCGATGAATCGCTATCATTCCTGCTTTTTTTCATACATGGTAATAGAATTCAAACCATTCAAGGCCGCCCTCGATGCCATGCTAACAGCCACAACATTCGTGAATCTGGCAGTGTTTTTTTGGCTATCATTACTATAAAGTAGCTAATACGCAGGACTAGTCTCTAGAACGATGGATGGATTTGCTGCTGCGGTCTGGCTATTGCCAACTATGTAATTGTACAATGTGTATTCATTGTGGTGAAACCCGGTGAACCTTTGCAGTCATGATGGCGTATGAATAAATGGATGGATGGATGCATGTAACGCCTAGCTTGTAATCAACCAAAGTCCATGCAGCCTGACTGGATCGATCATGCTGAAATTTAGTGTGTGGGTTTCTGACGATCTTTACAGGATCGCTATTTATTTTGGTACCGATGGGTGGTAATTCTTGGTCAAAAATGGAAACAAATTGAAATATGTATATTTTTGGAATTTTTAGCAAAGTCCACATCGTCATTTTTTACCAAACATGTCCCCTCATCGATACGAAATTGAATAGCGTCCCTCCATGGATCGGTCCCAACAAACACACCAAATTTCAGCTTGATCGGTCGAGCCAGGCTGGACTTTGCTTGATCACAAGGATTCTATCGAAATGTTGATAGATAGATGGATGGATGGATGCATGTATGTGACGCCTAGCTTATAATCAACCAAAGTCCAGCCTGACTGGGTCGATCATGCTGGAATTTAGTGTGTAGGTTTCCGACGATCTTCACAGGATCGCTATTTATTTGTGGTCCAATGGGGGGAGGGGGGTGGTAATTTTTGGGCAAAAATTGGAAAAATGTTAAATTTTGAAAAAATCCTTGTTATCGAGCAAAGTCCAGCGTGACTGGACTGATCAAGCTGACATTTTGTGTGTGGGTTTTTGACGATGTGTACAGGAACACAGTTTACTGTTGTACCGATGTAGGGTCATTTTTTGGGAAAAATTGTGCAATTTTAAGATTTGGTGTGTGGGTTTCTGACGATGTGTACAGGAACGTTATTTTTGTTACCGATGGGGGGGGGGGGCATCTTTGATCAAGAATTGATGAATTGTGAAATGTTGGTAGAATCCTTGTAATCAACAAAGTCTGGACCTATCAGGCTGAACTTTAGTGTGTGGGTTTCTGACGATCTTCACATGAACGTTACTTATTTTGGTACCGATGGGGGGTAATTCTTGGTCAAAAATGGGAGAAATCTGAAATTTATATATTTTTGGAATTTTTTGCTTGTAATCAAGCAAAGTCCACATCGTAATTTTTTACCAAAAATGTCCCCTCATCGATACGAAATTGAATAGCGTCCCTCCATGTATCGGTCCCAACCAATTCACAGCTTGATCGGTCCAGTCAGGCTGGATTTTGATTGATCACAAAGATTCTATCGAAATTCCACTCACCTCTATTGACCGCACTTAGAAAGATAAATCATCCTGACACAGCGAGGCGGGTGAAACGATGTTTCGATGAATATGTCTCCATTGAGGAAGGTACGTTTGCGTTTGCCTGAGAACACGAACGCAGTGTCATTTCGGGAAAACAATCGGACAATTTTGAAATAGTGATATTTTTGCCTGGATCGGGTAGGTACATTCCCCAGCATGAGTACACGAATCTTTTTGTTGGGAGATCAACTCAAGGTAATCTGGGGTCACTGGAGGCTAATGTCTAAAATCTTTGTAAACGCAAGTCAATAATGCTTGGCCTAATCTAGCTCAAATTTGAAGGAACAAGAAGCAGGTTTTTCATGGTGAAGACCGGACTCATTTCCATAAAATAAACAAGGACAACTGAAAACAATTACGCTATGGCTTGTTAATACAATAACTTGAAACTAATAATTGGTTGGTTTGCTACGATGAGATCAGGTCCAAGATCATTTGATGTCATTAAAGATCTCAATCTCAAATCATTGTAATCATAAGTCCAGGAAGCTTGACCAGAGAAGGCTGAAAATTGTGTGGAGGGTGAGGTCATGGGTTATCTGAGGTCAACAGTGGTCATAGTCTGGATATCTTGTTAACAGTATGTCGCTAATGCTTGATTTGGTTAGGCTTACATTTGGTTTGCTGCTTCCTTATGTGTCGTTTTTTAGTGTAGACTTGGGAAAGGATAGAACATTGTGAATAGTTTATGGAATCATGGGTGAATGAAACTCATATACTTCGCGCGTGATTCCCCCATGTTGAACTCTACCGTTTTAGGGTAAGTCTAGATGCCATCTGAGGTCAACAGAGGTCAACGTATCAGCACTATACGTCCATAATACTTGGCATGAGCAGGCAATCACACGAAATCCTATTCTGCGGTGGGTTCGCGACAGAATATAGTACTTTAACCCTATTGCTGATCATCAAAAGTCAATGCAGCCAAGGAATAATTAACCTTTTTGGCTTATCAGCTGGAGTCCACGTCCACCAAATTTCGTGGAAATCGGACAAACTTTGACTGATCATACCAAGTTCAGCGTCTGGTGTCGGATCTTTGGATCCGTGAGGCAGCGATCAGCAGGTGCATTAATGCGCTCTCTTGCTGGCGTTACCTGTGAGACCAGCAAAACAAAGTGGTTGGCGACAGCAACATCTATTCCTGCGAGTGGTCACGTCGACCATCGTCACGACCAGACCAATAATAGGAGTAGGCTAACCATCCACATTGACCTCGGTTGAGTCTGGTCGGCGCACCTTCGAGATTGTCGAATATTCAGACAAGGAGCGAGGTCCGAGATGACATTGTTGAATATATTTGACTTTCATGTGATAACTAGAGAATCGAGTGAATGTTTACAGTGAGACAGCATGAGATAACGTTTTTCATTTTCCTCTGACATATTCTGCCTCCGGAGAACATTTTTCTGTCAAATGAATGTCACTCCACTGTGATCAATGGCTTGCAGGCATTTGTGCAAGGGACGGATAGTTTCAAGGGGTGTGGTGATTAGACGACTTCGACTTCGGGGAGACTTCGAGGAGAGAATAGTCGTTACTTGGTTCATAAAATGTCCGTTATGCTTGTGAACCATTCAATCATTTGTCAATCGTGTCGAATTAAGCATGCTATTTGCGGAGAACTATTCATTTAGACATGCATTTAGACACAGGGATACCAAACACATTTTCAATAATTTACAACATAATTGAATTGTGTGACACAATGAATAATTATCCATTGTTGTTGTTTCCCCAAAGATGTTATTCATGGATATCAACACAAACAAATCAACATTGCCATCATTTATCAGGCATTTTGGAAAATGGCGTCTGGGATACAGGGCAACAAACGTGAGATGTCCAGCACATCGATTGTGACTACTGGTAATATGGTCTAACAAAAAATCATAATGACACGATATTTCCCAAATAGAACCAATCAAAATTGTGTGTTGATTTATAACTAATAGCTAGTGAGGGTGATGACTCAGATTCCGTGACGTCTTCAAATAATATCATGAGGCGAATATTTTTGAAAAGAGGCTGCTACTGAAGGTATTCAAATAGTGAAGGGCTTGAAGCTGCTCATGTTAGTCAGTTCAACCCTGTGTTCTCGCAACCACGATAGACACCACACAGTTCAACAATTGTTTGTTCCAATACTGATCATTATCTAGAACTTATTATTTAGCACGCCTGGCACGATCACACTGCGAATGCCATGAGAGTAACACGTTGTCCACTACACCTCTCTTACTGGTGAGATGTTTTTTGCCTGCGTGACCTAGGTAACCCATATGTTTACAATTGAAGGCAGTGCTCCATAGCACCGTTAAGTGCGCTGTCCCTCATCAGTTCCTCGCCGTTGAATATATTGTTGAAGCAGTGCATTATTTACATTTATTCCACAGATTCTCGCGCGATGCCTCAACCATCCAGGCTTAATCGGAGAAACGGTAAGATCTAAATTATGTCTCAATTGATGCTGCATAGAAATAAAAAAATAATCCTTGGACCAATTATTCCAACCCCATTTCAGCTCATTCTAGCCATATGGTCAGATGGTAAAGTGAGCTCTTGTGATCAAGCATGTCTATTATCTATGAATTTTTATGTCAACTAGTGATCAGAATTGCTACTCCTCTGACATCCTTCGATGGATAATGATGGTTTTACGGCACAATATCGGATACCAATGGTATGAACGGGTGGGGTGTTCAGGGAATAAGGTTCAATGCCATTTAAGTCATATCGTCGAAATCGTTCAAATTCTTCTTCTCTTAGAGCTTGAATTTGATGATCATGAAATGTGGACATAAATATCGAGTACCAATGCTACTTCCAGGGTTTCCAGCGATTCAAGGTCATTCGATGGACCATTTGGACCATTCTGTCCAAATAGGTCAAATGCTCTTCCTAGAGTTTGAATCTGGTGATCATGGAAGTCGATCTTTATTATCGGGGTCTGACGTGATGTTAAATAGGGTGTTCAGGAATGCAATGTCCAAGGTCATCCAATGGGCCGTTTGTGCCATTTTGTGGAAATATCCCATATCTTCTATCTCTCAAGTTTGAATCAGATGATCATGAAATTTAGATCATTTGGGACATTTAGTAGGAATATGTAAAATGCAGTAATTATTACTCTTGTATCTATTTGGCACTTGAAGATTATAAACTTTAGTACTTCTCTGAAGATATTGATACCAATATGATATCCACTCATACATGCGCATCTTAGATCCCAAAGCTTGCCAGTGAGGTTTTACAGAGGAAAACATGGCATTTGGTTGGTTCATCGCGAAAACATTGTATTTGAGAATTGCCATGCATGCATATATTACTCAATAGGGTAGGCTTACACCTTGTATTTTTCCTTGATTTGAGTCGATACATCTATGTAGCCATGTTGTATTCATACGTTTTATCGTTCATTCGTGTGTGTGAACGTGAAAACTTGACCCAACCTGGATAGATGAAGCTCATACTTGTAGGTATATATCCAACGATGAGTACATGAGGCCTATATTTTGGGGTCAGGTAAATTACCATATTTGGTCAAGTTTAGAATGCTTGGCCCGATCAACAGAAATTAGATGTACAACCAACATATGAGGTGTGCATGAAGCAGTTTTAGTTGGTGTTGTCCAAGCGTCATTTGTATAACAATGGGAAATCGATAAATGTAATATATTAAATTTCTATCCGAACACATATGTTGTATATTTAGGTGAAATATGTTATGCTGCGTTGAAATGGATGCAATACTGGCTATGGCATATACTACTGTCTGCTGTGACGTCATAGTGACGATTATTTAAAGCAGAAAACAATCCAGATTTTGAATTCACGCTGGGATAACTGATTGGTTGCAATAACAGTCTCCCTTAGCACAATGGTTTAGTGGCAATTTTCCATAGACTTTCCAGACAAACTTGGCAGGATCCGAAAGGCAATTCGAAACTGGTCTCGAATGAACGTCCCAAGTCAGCTCAGCCAATCACATTGCAGGAAACCGATAAAGGTGTTCATGATAATGATATAGTTACATTAGATATATGTTACTTCTCACTTTATTAAGCGGTTACATACAGCACAATGATATACAAATCACATCTCACCGTATTCAGGAGCAACATACATCACAACGATATACAAATTACATCTCACCGTATTCAGGAGCTACATACATCACAATGATATACAAATCACATCTCACTGTATTCATGAGCTACATACATCACAATGATATATTTGTTACATATCATCGTATCAAGCAGCAACATACATCACAATGATATACAAGTTACATATCACCGTATCAATCAGCTACATACATCACGATGATATACAAGTTACATATAACCGTCTCGAGCGGCTACATACAGCACACCAATATACAAGTTACATATCACCGTATCAAGCAGCTACGTACATCACAATGGTATACAAGTTACATCTCACCGTATCAAGCAGCTACACACATCACACTGATATACAAGTTACATATCATAGTATCAAGCAGATACATACATCACAATGATATACAAGGTACATCCCACCGTATCTAGCAGCTACATACAGCACAATGATATACAAGTTACATCCCACCGTATCAAGCAGCTAAATACATCACAATGATATACAAGTTACATCCGACCGTATCCAGCAGCTACATACAGCACAATGATATACAAGTTACATCCCACCGTATCAAGCAGCTATAAATACATCACACTGATATACAAGTTACATCCCACCGTATCAAGCAGCTACATACAGCACAATGATATACAAGTTACATCCCACCGTATCAAGCAGCTATATACAGCACAATGATATACAAGTTACATCCCACCGTATCAAGCAGCTACATACATCACAATGATATACAAGTTACATATCACCGTATCCAGCAGCTACATACAGCACAATGATATACAAGTTACATATCACCGTATCAAGCAGCTACATACATCACAATGATATACAAGTTACATATCAGGGTATCCAGCAGCTACAGATTCACCTCACTTTTTCCCGGGAATAACCTGACAACTACCTCTTTTCAAATTTTTTGCCATCGGTCTATACAGGTTAGAAGGAAGACGATATACACCCCAAAAGAGATATACACGCCAGTGGTGGAGCCGCCTGTACATTTAGCCGTCTAGTTCCCGATTTCTTGGTCAAACCTTCCCTGTCAGTGTATAGACAACATGAACAACGACGCGTAACAATGAAACGTTGACTTATAGCTGATCCTTTACAAACTATAGTTTGACATAGAAACAAATCATAATGCAAACCACGTGTTTAACTTGATTTGAAATGTTCCATCTGATTAATAATTTGAATTTAAAAAGAATGTATTGTCCACAGCAACCCGTTTATTGTCTTTCTATCAGAACACCTGCAGACATTGGCAGCCGAGTTGAAGTCGACCTACAAAGCTCTGTACGAAGCCATCCAGCCTATTCCGTATATCCGAGATAGGCTCTACTGTGTCGACAAGGTTTTCATTGAAGGAGGATCCGAAGAATGGGTCGGTGAGGGCACCTTCAGAGGCAAGGGCACCTCTTGGATTCGCTTAGAATCCTACAAGGAAATTTACGCCAACCCTCTAAGGAAGCCGGTCAGGTATATTTTACAGGCAGACCCTGGATTTGGGAAGACGACCCAGACACTCCAATACACCTTCAACTGGAGTACTGGCGTCAAAGGATCCCCCTTTGCCGATGTCCAACTGCTGATCTATCTACGATTGAGGCAGCTGCGTGGAATCAGGTCACTAGCAGTCGCAATTCGACGATTTCTTCTTCCAAAGTCCTGTCAACTGAAAATTGCTGACATAAGGGAGATCATTGAGCACACCACGTCTGTGGCAATCATACTAGACGGATGGGACGAGTATCCTGAGCTGGACACTGAGCTGGGAGGCTACATGAGAGACATCATCACTGCACGGGCATTTCCTAATCATGACGTCACTCTGACGACCAGGTACCTCCCCAAGGAGTTCCCAGCGACAGCCAGACGGGTGCGGTTGACCGGATTCGATGACCAGGCTCGGGACCAGTACATCCGTAAAGCTGTAGTAAGTGATAATGATGAGGCCGTAGATCAGATCAAACAACGTCTTAAGGACAACCCCGTCCTTGCTGATCTCTGCCAGGTTCCGTTGTTCTTCGTCATGTTTGCTCATCTGGCGCACGAGAAGGAGGAGTTTAAGAGGTTCAGGTCAGTCACTGATTTCTTCTCGTTCATGATCAAATGTTTCCATGAGCATCTGGATACCAAGGGAAGAATTCCTAACGTGAAGAGGCCATGCCGTCGGTATGATAGCGAACACGAAGAATTGAGTGCACTGGCGTACGAGGGGCTAAGTAAGCCAGATCAGCAGATCGTGTGGGAGAGAGAGCAACTCATCCGACGACTGGGTGAAGAGTTCTATGAGCACTACAAATGCCTCGGCATGCTGGTAGAAGAAGAAGTCATCACTGATCAGACCACAGCGGATGGCTCCGATGTGTACTCCGCGGAGTCTCGCTTTTACCATAAGTTGTTTTGCGAGTGGTACGCTGCATACCGTCTGGCGGAGCTTGCAGTCACACTGGATGAAGCTGAGCTGTCGGAGGAACTGAAGAAGCTAGATCCCTACGACCTCCAGTACCTCTACCGCTTCGCCTGCGGCCTACGCCCTGAGGCTGGTAAGAAGATAATCAGCTACCTACAGAGCATTGATGGTGGTGAGAAGTTTGCAGTCCTCTGTATCCTGGAGCAGACTGGAAAGGTCGATGACATCATGGAGACCGTCAGGAAGCTGTGCGCAGGCATAGTATACATCAAGGGCGGCGACACGAAGCTGTTACAGAGGTCTACCCTACAACTCCTTGATATCGCATCAAGCCACAAGGTAATATATAACACCATATGACGTGCAAAATAGTGTATTCCACCTTATATACATACCTCCTCGGCTATGGTAGTGACAAAGGAATAATAACAATTTTAGCCCATGTTTGAATAGTGGGCATATATTAACTTGAATGAAACGCACACCGTAGGTGAACTCGCTCACAGTAGTGCTATAAATGTTCCCATTGTCAATTAACGAAACTTTCTAATAGTTGCTTCATTTTGGAGACAAGCCGCTAATACAGTATTAATATAGCAGCCATTCCTGTTGAATGACCAATGGGAATTGAAGAAACGATATGGGATTGGATCAGCTCAGTAAATATAGGGAACAGTCCTAGTGGTCAGGCAGTGTGTGTTTGAGGCCTGAGGGGGAATGAATCATCTAAAATCTAGGGGAAAACAGCCTTAGTTCTACTGAAGTCTGAATATCGATTACGACATCTCAATTGCAATGTTTTTGAAAAGCAAACGGTAGCTTCACATAAGACATTGATCACTCATCTCTGAATCTATCATTCTCCAGAAAGCATTAGTTCAGTCGGTAGAGCTTAGAACTGATGATCTGACGGCTGTGAGTTCGAATCCCGGGCAACTTGCTTTCCTGATGCCTCGTCCCACCCAGGCGTTATTGGAAAGTTCGAGAGTTGACAGGGCTGGTTTTGTGTTGTTTGTGTAAAATAATGTGACATGGTATGGGATCAGGCGTATAGGTGGAGTAGTTCAGCATTTCCAAGTGCCTCTGAAGTAATTTAGTGCAATATATATATCGCACCTATACACTCACTCCGTTTTGGGATTATTGTCGTTCTTATGCCTCATGGGATAGGTTCAAGGTAATGGGGGATGTCATCCCTTCCTTATTGGAGAATTGAGTATTTTCCGGTGGCCTTAGATGCATTATGGTGCAATATAGCACACCCGAACGCAGGCTCAATTCCGGAAATTATAAACATTTTATTCTGGTCTTAGGGGATGTGGTAGAGGTGGCGCTCTTCCCTTTGGATTTTTTGGAAATTCTAGGCGGCGTAAGATGCAATTTGGTGCAATATAGCGCAACTAACCATCCACCCTATCAAACTATTGGAGAACTGGTGTATTTGTGAAAAATACACCAAAAACACTTTCCCAGTGGAATTTGCCCCTCTTGCAAACACGCAGGGTTTCAACAACTTTTTTCGGGGTCGTCCGCGGTAATTGCATCGCACATGTGTGCCCGCTTAATCATCTCAACGAGGACCGCGGACGCCCTCCTCCATGTTAACAGACGGACACCGGACACTTTTCTGATGGAGTTAGAAAATAAGAATAGGCCTGATTGACAACATCTGAAGAAGACAGTATATTATACAACAGATGAATATAACGCAGAATTGTGTGCATTTTGCCCTCAATAAAATTAAAACAACTGTTGACGACCTGGTATACCGCCAACATGTAATATCCCCATATTGAAGCGATCAGTGGGAGACTAATTAGGCCACTTTAACATTTAGTGACCTTGAAATGACCGTCATGTTTCCGGAACCAACTATAGTCCACATCTTGTCTACCAAGTTCCGTTCGAATCCCATAAAGTTTGATCTTTGCTGACCTCGAAATGACCATCATGTTCAGAACCAACTATTTACCACGTCCACCAAGTTTCGTTCAAATCTGACGAAGTTTGGAAAATTACGCGTATTCGACATCAGGTGACCTCGAAATGACCGCCATGTTTCTCGGGTCTAATTGTAGGCGACCGTCTCATCCACCGAGTCTTGTGCGAATCGGACAAACTTGATATTTTCGCATAACATGTGCAAAATAGAGAACAGTTTTCACGCAGCAATGCTCACTTTTGAAACAACCGATGTTCATAGCCCCATCAGTAAGAACTGGGTATCGGGTGTTTGAAACCATCCGAGATTTCTCTGGGCGGACATGTGTGCAAAAATTGAAATCATTAGGAGAGAGCGTTGGAAGATGATTGAACTAACGCGAAAATCTTCCGGCGGGCGCGGCAGACATGGCGGATACGGTAGAGGCAAACCCATAAATTCCCCGGAGTGGATATATATTTAAGCAATCAGATAATATTTCATTACACAGCCTTGCATACAGTCCCTTTAACAGTTGGATATTTCAACAATTCTCTGAATATAGGAGGGACACGATGTGGTGGCACACGGGACGCGTATTTCGAGATTGAACAACACGAGTTGCGCTCTACATAGTATACAGAGTTTGACAATTTGCCACCATTTGCAGGGAAAGCATGAAACAATAATTGTTTATTGGTGGGATTGTGACCCGTAATGGAGTACAATCGGCGCGCGCGGAACGCGGCAAAATTTATATATATTCCTCGTAAAACTTGTGAAAAACCTAAACAATCAGATTGGTTCTGAGCATACAGCTGATTCGTTCCATTTGTCTACTTTAGTCATCTTCTGCACAATTGTTCTAGCTATTTTTCGGCACAACTGTCGGAAGGTTTCATGAGAAAATCTGCCTCCTGATTTCGCATCAAATTCCTTCTGCGTCGCTTCGTAAATATATACCCAAAATCTCTCTCATTCAAGGCTTGTGCATAAATGACTTTCTGTAGGAAAGAGAACCCGTAACATCGAGTTGCCAAGCGAAAAACGTGCACAATAGAGCAAGGGTCGTATGAATTGGGCTTCAATGGCTTTGTGGTATTTCATGATTACATGTGTTCCGGGATTGGCGCTGTTTTCATGGCACATTTGCACTTATCTCTCTCCCGTGACTCTACGTGGCCAAACCATCTCTTCTGTTTTCCTTTCTATTCGACAGTTTGGGTATAATTATTGCCTTGCTCAGTATGCCTCGTTCCACCCAACTGCCCAAGGCGTTATTGGGAACCTGTGAGGGAAATGAGTACAACTATAAATGCGCTGTATTAATTGCTGCCACTTATACTCTCCGAGATTGTCGGAGTGCGTACCATTTCCTATGATCGGGGTAATAT
>JAUOBX010060427.1:252-11293 GCA_032360705.1 Eupentacta quinquesemita
TATTTTACCAAGGTAGCCAGGAGTAAGATTATTGCGAGCCCTATTTACAACAGAGTTTTGCAAAATATACGTTCCTCAACAGGCATCCATTGGAGTTCATTGAGCAAGGTTATAGAAGAGCAATCCCTCTGACTAACACAGTGAATAATACGACCAGATCTATCCTGTAGGGACTGAAGTCTTGATATTTCCTTATTTTGGCAACCCGCCAGAAGGCTATTGGCGTAGTCTAGTTTGGATACGACGAACGCCCTTATCGCACTATTGCACGTGGCTTCATCAATGAATTTACGGATCTGGGAAATATTCCACAAAATGAAATTGACAGATTTACAGATCGAAGTAACATAAGCAAACATACTCATGGCAGAGTCGAAACTCCCCGATCCGCAGGGTGAGATTTGAGACACGATGTAGATTATGCTTAGATGCAGTAATACAAAACTCGGTTCGTGAGTCGTTCAGCATCAGCATATCATTGGCTATCCACCCCACTGATGTCACCAATGCACCTCATCAACCTGATCAGGGAAAGTAAAGCTTCACTAGGAACTGCTCGGTTGAAACTGACATGAAGCTGTGTGTCGTCAGCATACCTGTGATACATGATATCATGATCTTTGATGATATTTGCCACGGGGTTTAAATACATGGTGAAGGCAACTGGGCCAATTATTGAGCCTTGTGGATCACCAGAGAATAGCTCGAATCTACTGGACAGATCGCAACCAACGCTCCCCTGGACCTAGACATGTAGGACTAGAACCAACTTCTCACAGTACCAGTGAGACCAAAGTCATTCTCAAAGAGACTGCTCATGATTTCACGGTCTACGTATCAAATGCCGCAGACAAATCGATCATGACCAGGAAGACAACGTTATTATTGTAAAGAGAACGAGGTATGTCATCATTGACTTTGAGCGAAGCGGTCTCGATGCTACGCATGGCTTTGTGAGCCTGCATTCAACATATATCGTGTTCACATGCATGTTGAGTTTCGCCCCCTCCTGATCGTGAACGGCCTTGACCTGACACCACAAACATTAGGGATCTTCCCCTCCATATATGTAACCCAATTTCAAGTCGTTACATGTTTGCGTTCAGATATCGTGTACACGAGAAGTGTCCCACATACACAAATACACACACACAAACACGCACACACACAATCGCATAACTGCATAGATCCCTTCTGTCTTCTAATGACGAGATGACGAATATCTGAAGTGAAGCGTAGCTACAGTGGCATATATAATAGCTAATTATATTTATACCATTTATGGTAGCAATGGTGACAAATCGTTTCTAGGGGAAAATCGGCAATGTGAATTCGTTTGTATAATTCGCTGTCTTTCCGTTTGCTTATTTGGGTGGAAACAATCATTCGAAGAATCATTGTTGTCTTCAAACACTTGTGTTGCTTCACACGAATCCTAACACAACTTCCTTTCATTAACCGTCGCATCATTAAAATGCACTCCCTCGCTGTACGCGTGAAAAAACCTCGGTGAATAATGACATCGAAACCACAGCAATTGTCGTAATGACAGCTCCATCGTGTCTATTATATTCCTTAGAAAATATGGAGACGCTTCCGACTAATAAATTATTTTTGATGATTGCTGGAGGTTTGTCATTTGAGACTTTTTGCATATGAAGTTTACCACAGGGTAAACTTACATCGCTAACGCTCTCATATGTAGATACATCACTTCCAAAACGAAACTAAAATTTAAAATTTACAGTGGCGCCGGAGGCATATTTGTCATCTATTGATGTACATTACTTCAGGTGAATAATATTTGCGTGTGATTGATCGATATTAAGAATATAACTATGAAGAATCACATGTGAACGTAAAGTTGTGTAGGCTACTGTCGATTACCTCGACTCTAATAAATAAGGCAATGCTAGCGCAATCTGTTATTCTATATATATTCGAATACACGTATCCAGCAGTTGGCTAGACAACTGGTTATGACCATTTCATCGTCTCTAGAGACCCAACAACATTGTTTTGATTGTGGCGTTTTGATCGTTTCCCTGTTGCCACTATGGATGGCGAGGTTGTATAGTTTCCGAATAACTAATGGATTTTAAACAGTGTAGGCTGACGTTCCCCCCTGTTTTGTTCATTTGAAATGTCAGAGTGGTTATGCCAATGATATACAATTTTAATATGTGCAGGATAAAAAAAGCTTATACCGTTACATCGGCTCTGGCTAGCGTGCTATCAATCTTTAGTAGAGGCGCTGGCTGGATAGCAGTTTCCTCCCCTTTTGGATTTTCTGTGTCATTATTATAGCTTAGCGGTGCCACATTGGATAAGCTTCGGGCATCTACTTATCTATGGCAACAAGTTTCCGCAAATTGTTAGCGATTTCAAGCAGATCCATTAATTTCTGAAAACATTGGAGTGCATAAAATTTTCCCAATTAATAAATGGCACTCATAATGCCTAATCTCCACTATCCAGAAGTGCAATTCCTGGACATGCAACATATGGGTATGAGGCTTTATATTTATGAGTCCGGAAGTTGACTCAATGATTTCTAGCACATGGGAAAGAGCCTGCGCGAGTTGCGCGCTTCAATTTTGAATTGAGATTCCACGTATCAATTGAAACCATTGAGAACATTGCGCCTAATTATGAGTCTGGAAACGTTGACTGTTTCCCAACACATGGGGAAGGCTGCGCGCATAGCGAGCGTAAATTTTGCTCTGAAATCTAACGTTTCGATCAAAATAATGAAAAACATATGGGTATGAAGTTCATTCTAGGTCCTGGCAAAGTTGACTGATTGACTGAAAACACAGGGAAAAGGCTACGCGCATGGCGCGCGAAAAGTTTGCTCTGAAATCCCGTGTATTGATTGCAATTATGGAAACCATATGGGTATGAGGTTTGTTCATGAGTCTGGATGCATTGACTGATTCTTTACACGCGCGCGAAAATTGAGGTTCGAAATCCCACGTCGATTGTAATAATGGAAAACAGTATTATGAGGTTGAATTCTGAGTATTGAAAAGTTGACTGATGTGCTGACTGTATTTATCGGAAAAATGCAAAACCTTTGGGTAGGCTGTGAAGTATATTTATGAGTCTGGAAAAGTTTACTGATTTTAAGATGATAAGAAGCCCGCGAGCTTGAATCTTAATATATAATTGTCTAAAGAAGTTTCTCCTGTTTTATCAGTATTTATGCGATAACGATACTTATCCTATCTACTGATACATTATCCTACATAATACGAATATATTACACGGTAACAACTGGTGAGATCTCATGCTAAACACGTTCACTTCATACATAGTATCCATCTATAAATATATCTATGCTATATCTAACAAGTTAGGGTCAGATTACGGTGCTATAAGTTTCACCTAATATGACCAGGTATTTTCTCACATTGTGACATTTTCTCAAAGTGTTAACTCGCATATACTTGGCAAGAAAACATCCTAATAATGGAGATCTTCGACCTCCCTCTGGAAATTCCAGCATGTCTTGTTAATTAGTATAACATTTCTCACTGTTCGCGGTGTGGTTTGCAAAAAGATACGTCTGACGTTGGTTATGATTTGCATGTTTATATCAATCATGGAGACACTCTTGGTCATCGGCGCCATCTAACGAGAAATAAGTCCATGGGGAGTCATTGACTACGATCATTATTGTCGAAATTGCGCAATCGATCACTTCTGTCTGATCAATCTGTGTTTTACTTTTAATAACCACTGAACCGCATCATTAACAAGACCACAACGATGGGTTGTGATTCCTTGCCTTATGTATGTTATGTATTACATAGTTTTTGTCTAATGATAGTTGACAGCAAGGATCATATGTCATTTTCGGAATAGTTAATGCATGAAAACATTTCAGACTTGGGATACCGGCTCACTGGGACATGTCAATTAGGCTGCATGTCATGTAGGCTGGTGATGTGATATTTCCGCCCCGCTCCCCCACCCTTTCACGCAGGAAAATATGTTTGTCCATTATCAATTTAAATTCCTAATTTGCAGTTCAAACTATTCCAAATAAGATTTTGTTGTTGTCACTGCCCATGGATTGTCCTGAAATATCCCAATCAATGCTATCGAGGGAATTTACTTATTGCTCGTTCAAATAAATTGGTCACTGCGAGATGGTCAAAGGGGTCAGCAGCCTTGTGGAGTGAGCAGGATCTAGTTGAATACTGTTTACACAAGGAATTGAAAAATTAAATAATATCGAGGAAGCAACACTTCACTGTACTTCAAGTGTATCTATTCTCCTCGAGTGAAGACAAGTTAGTGGATCACAATGCAGGACCAGCCCAAAAATTAGACGCTAATTTGGCTAATATGGGTCCAGTGTTGAAGATCATTGTGCAAGGAGATTAAGGATGCATTGATAAGTTGTAGGATCACCCCTCCTACTCAGTGAAGAATGGACGAGCCTTCTACACAATTGTAGTAAACTGTTAATTGTATTTGGTAGTGTATTGTATTGAGACCTGACCAGCAATAATCTGGGATGATGTACGCAATATGTCTGAACTACCTACCGAGCACAAAACCCGTATGTACTATGTACACATTTGTATTCAATAGTTATTCTGTTCGCAAGGTTTCAGGACTTGACCTCTGTTGGCCTGATGTGACTCTTGACCTGTTTTAAAATTATTCTGAATTATGTACTACATAGCATAAGAATGAAGCTCATGAACCATCGTATTAAATAGTTTTGCTGTTCAAAAGGTTTTCAGTGTCTATATTGATCTTCTATTCTTATTCAGGGTTCGTGCTGCCTTGACCTTTCACATGTAGACTGATGACTTGAGATAAATGAGGTAACATGAGCATTGTAGAATGGTGGTGGATGTCCCAACAAGAGAAATCTGGTTGTCACAAAAATAGCCCTAAGGTAATATGATCAAAAGGTTAAATGAGGTCAACATATGGGAACATATTCGACCCGAACGTTCCTTCCAATTCTGTCATTCCTTGCGCGCAGGCACCTACTAGCGGCTTTCCCGACAGCAATTAAATTGTCCGCTATGCTCTGTGTAACTGTGTTTCCTCGTGTGGGTGTATCAATTGTGCCACAGGGGGTAAAAATATTGGACCTAGCTGTGGAGAATATGTGCAGCACACAACAAATCTTTAACATGTGGTACTATCTGAACTACCTTTTGGAATGAGTTATTTCACATATCACACCTAAAACTACGATCAAGTAGACCAAGTCAATTTGTTAACAAACGAGAATCAACTATAACGTAACCCGAGATGCGTAATGGAATCACCCAAAATGTCGGAATACTGAATTCTTCGAAGGCCTCATTCAGTTTTCCTTCCGCGATTACACATCCTAAAATGTCCTCAAATTGAATACTATCGCACAGTATTGACAGTAAACCTCTCGTGACTCGTTAAATTAGGGTTTAAGAAGATTTTCGTCTGACTTTAACTTCGAAAATGCGAGCGAAGAGGGGCAGTGTTCGTAGCGAAAGACCAACCTTCGAGATTGTCAACGAACCACGGACACGTGACGTCACTACAAAACAAAGAACATAATAGACCATGAAGCGGGGAGGAATAACTTTTTTTTTCTTCGGGGGAAAAGTGCAGCGTGACCACTCGACCAATCAGAAAGATGTTTATACTATCAGTAAGCCAATAATATGTACTGTTGTAATCTTTTCGCCCCGTATTTTTCTATATTCGGATTCGAAAGTTACGGAAGTCCCATTGACTTTACTGTATGTCTCTCGTTTTTAAATAAAAAGTGCACCCCGTCAAACTTTTTGAAACATTGTGAACAATATATTTTTATAAGCTCATTAGGATTGATTGAGAACTGAGAGAGTTACGAGGGTAACAATGCGAAAATATGGACTTTCACACACAGTTGAAAGACCACGACGAGGCAGTGTGCGCGGAGAAGCGCTATGTTCCCATATGTTATTAATGATGATTCCATTATTCCTTCATATTTTGGGTCAAGAAATTAGGATCATGAAATATGCAGATGATACAGTATTCACTGTGGACAAAAACCACATTTCCCGCGTAAATTTATTTGAAGTTTTAGATATTCATAAATCAGCTTCTGGCCCCAAGATCAATTATACCAAGTCTCATCTTCTTTCCATAAGATCCTCTCAAGGATAACGGTCCTCGTCGTTTTTCCGATGTTAATGTTTCTAATAGAACTGAGCCCGTTAGGTTCTAGGGGTTTACCTCTCTCACAATGGTAACGATTTATCCCGGATAAACTTTCTTCTGAAGCTTTCTATAGGTTAAAGAATCAGCTGAAGATGTGGAGTGGTCAGGATATACTCCTATAGGCAGAAATATCATTGGTAAAACTTTTCCCCATAGTCAGCTCGTTTTCCTTTTCCAGATTCTCCCAAACCCTCCGGACGATTACCTTAACGATGTTCAAAGAAATATTTTTAACGAAGTCAGGAGAACTACGGTGTATAATAACATCGACAAAGGCGGTTTAAAAGTTATTCATAGTTTTGCATATGCCTCAAAATGACCTTGGATCCGGAGATATTTGGATGAGAACAACAGGGGTTTCTGGAAACTATTTTTCAATCATTTCCTATACCCCTTTGGAAATGACTTATTGTCCCATTGTAACACCCGTGAAAACGATATTCGTACAATTAAGAGTAAGTTTAAAAGAGAAGTTGGTGTCGCTTGGAAAACTGCCACATTCAACACCCCTATTGATGAGTTTGGTAATCAGATTATTGGAGTAATTCTCACATTTAAGGCTTCATGATTTTTCATTTTTTATTTTTGATATATTATAGAGTAATTTCTCAGCTACTCATCAGTACCTTTCCCGTGAAAATCGGATGGACCTTTGTGGAGAACCTGCCTTAGAAGTTGGTTGTCCGGTGAGAACATCTCGTGAAATGAGTGAAAATGCTATACTGGGCGATGGCATCAGCGATTGAAGACAATTTTGTGAACATCGGACTTCACTGAATTTGCATCCAAGGATCGAGTAGTAAATATCCAAGTCGAACATATAAGATGCAACTCGGCACGCCGGATCCAATGAAGCCATACACCGAGTCAGTGTTAGCGCTATGCTTTTCATCCTGGGAGGGAATTCCCTCTCCGTGATTCATTATGAGAGGGATTTCAGAAGTGATGAGAGAGATTCTCATATACAGTAACAGATTAACAACCCCATAATCCAAAATGTTTGGGAGGGATTGTCCCTACTGGATAATTCTTTTGAGAGGGGCTCCTTGATTTAAACAGTGAAATCCCTCTCAAATTCCCCTTCCGCCAACACTGCCCCAAGTTCATAGCATAATTGCCTTATCGAGTTATGGTCACTCGAAAAAGCTAGTTACTATCGCCTATATCTCAAACACTAAACAAGATATGGAGAAACAGATTGCACCATTGTGTTCGTCGCCCCCAACTACCACTGGCAAAATAAAAATAACAGATCCAGGTACTCCATATCTTGGTTAGTTTTTGAGATACAGGCGGTGATAACTGAACAATCTGAACATTTTTGAGTTGCCATAAGTGGCCATGATTGGCCCCAACCAATGGTGGAGCTGGTATTCTACGATAAGTGCGTGAACTAACGACACTCGGATCATGCAAAGCGGCAATGTCAATCCCCAGTGGATGTGATAAATAGCCCCTCCCGACACTAACAGACTAATGTCGATCCCCAGTGAATGTGATCGGCCTCAAGATTTGTCCACTTGGTTGATGAATAGTTAATGAGTCATATCACTATTTTTAACCTCCTCAGATTTTTATCATCCTCGGTCTTGCGTGGATCTCTGGGTTCCTCGCTGCTCTGGTCGACCAGCCGTGGCTCTGGTACTTGTTTATCATCTTCACATCGCTCCAAGGAGTCTTCATATTCCTGGCGTTCACGGTCAAGTCAAAAATATGGCGGATGTGGGGAAAACGACTGGGTCTCACCGACTCCACGTCTGCAACTTCATCATCCCGTTATAGAGGGGGTCATACCCAACCAGTTACATCGAAAACAAATGTATCAACGATTGTGTAAATAACAATATTGAATATGGGCGCGATTTACATTACATTTACATTACGATCTAAATATTCAAGGACTGCTCTACTGCGCTTTGAGAACCTTATTTATAGTCTATGTTATATATATATAAGTTATACCTTTGTTTTGTAGAATTACGTAGGCTGATGAAGAATAATATTTGAGGAAACTCTTCCAGCATAGCGCTTAGTACGACGTTGAGAATTTAAATAATTAGACGACTATCCTATATATCAAAGATTCAGTCTTCAATATTATATTTATCATTGTACCACAGCACGTAGTCAAATTATAGTAATTTTTCGTGTTGCCATGTTACTATGGTTCAAGTTCAATGCGTAGTCGCATACCTAGCCCGCTGAAACAGGCGTTTGATATTGTTCGCCTCGTATCAGCTCCATTGACTAATATGCACAGTTCTGATGTACTCGGCCAACCATAAAAAGTAATAAACAATGAGGGCTTTGCTTAAACAAAGGCCTGTAGGACGTTTCGTTCGCTTATGATATGATATGTCACACTCTTCGAAGCGGGACGTATGGGTGGATGGCATAGTAAAAAGTTGGCAATCTCGCCGAATAGGTCCATCGTGTGTCCATGCCGATGCCCAATTCTTGATAGGAATCGAGTTTACCTGATTACTAATTAGCGGAATCCCAATTTTGGGGGATTCGTCGAAAGAAATTCTGCGGACGATATGTTGGTGTCATCCGACCATAGTATGTATATATTGTGGAGGAATAGCTCCCTCTAATTTCAGAAATGGCTTTATATTGTCTGCCTTCGCAGGCTACCTCATACCCTAATTAGTGCATATTAGCATAACACTGAGAAAGATACGTCCAAGCAATCGGGAAGAAAATATATTTGTAAACACTTATTGAAGCGCTTTCAAATGCTGTGCGTGGTGTCGAATCCTACCTGTACACGACTGGGTCTTTTCGCTACTGTCACATATTCAACTTACCGAAGCCTCCAACTAGATCTCACTTCGGTGGCGTAACATTCACTTCTACCGGTCCGGTGAAGACCGCCAGTTTCTTTAAATTGTTCAAGCGTAAACTCAAACTCGTAAGCTCACTCTTCCTATCTGTATTTCGTTCACTAGGTTTGTGAAGCGCATTGATCAGTTTCTGTTGCATATCTGCGCTTTATTAGTGTAATTAATAAGGCAAATACTACAAAAGCTGAACATGACTTTGATTTTATTTGATTTGATCGATACGAGTTCAGCAAGCCTCTGAAGGCTCCTCGAGGAATCCTGACCGGGTTGATCGTGTTAACCAATCCCAACCTGCTCCGGGGACGGCCATGTTATGTCTCCACTCGACGGACGACCAGTGAACCCCATGGTCTAATTTGCTTTTTGCCATTGCTTTTCGTGTAGGCATTTTCAGAGGTCAACCACGGTACCTGCGTACCGCTGACGGCGACACTTATTGCAACTTACCGAAAACAGCCCTCCATAATCACCAAGACAACCCGCCACGCCAGTCGTCACTGTGATTGCAGCCACCCCTGTAAACACGCCTGATGGTGAATGTGGGGATCGGACTCAGAATAAACCGGACCTATTGTATTACCAAGCGTCACTGATACCGCACCACCACTCTTCCGCTAGAGGAAGAGGGTCAAGAGACTTTGAAGATCATGATCTAAGTAAGCTCACCTGGCCATATGACTAAGTGAGTTTTGTGACTCTGCATGTCTATCTATGTATCCATTCATTTGTCTGTCCACACTTTACATTAAATTGCTACTCCTCCTACACCCATTTATGGATAATGATGAAACTATAGTCACGATGATGACCGAGTGGTGGACCATCTGTAATTTATGGTTCATTTTGTGGGAATCTGCTGAATACATCTCCTCCTAGAGTTCGAACCTGATGATCATGAAAGTTGGTCCTTATTATCAGCGATTCAGCGATTCAAGGTCTTAATAATAATAATAATAATAATAATAATAACGGGATACTTATATAGCGCCTAATGCCGAGGCCTTGAGGCGCTTAACAAAACATAGAAATACCCAGTATTACTAAAAATAGTACATCTTCTCGACTAATCCATCTCACCTACTCACTCATCCCTAATTGCACCCCCGAATATGCTGATGAGCACTCTGGCAAAATATATTTTTAGTAATACTGGGTGAGGCTGTGTATTCACGATTAATTATTAATCAATTAATCTATTCTAAAATGACTGAAATCTAATCTGCTTGTATCTGCCCTGCCGGCCAATTTCATGTATCACAGGACCATCCCAATCAGTCAATTCAACCACTTTTACATGTTTCACTGCCATAATGAATGACTGTCTCATTTTCCCATGTTTTACATCCGGTGTGTGGTCTAGGAACTGAGCCTGGGAATGGGGAAAAGATTGATTATTCATGCTTTTCGAATAATCGGTTCCTTCATTTCAAATCCATTAATCTGATGTGTAACGATTAATCTTTAATCAGGCACAGCCCTAATACTGGGTTGGCCACTTCATCGTCTTTTTAATTTGCCAGTAGTCTGATTGAAATGAGCCTTGGGCTTCAAAGAATCATCACTTAGAGAGCGATTTCTCGTTTCAAATTTCAGAATAAAACCTCTCCAGCCGTGTTGTGGGACATCGTTGCTTGTTTACACTTGTTTTGACATGTATCCCCCCTTCACCCTCTAATCCAATGTGGAATACTACTTTCACTCAACCAGACCTTGTTGTATAACTGCATCAACTATATTTTTGATACCCGTAAGTTCTTTGCATATATACATCCCAAGACTAATTTGCTTACATAGAACTGTGTACACCCAAATGGTTCATACCCTGACAGAATAATCATGCATAATTGAAAGGGTTTCCCAAGGATCAACATGATTGAGGTCAATACTACAGGAATTGAACCTGTTGTACCTGCCTCATACACATATGCCCAGATATAAGATATGCCCATCCAGAATGTTGGAGGAATGTAGGGGGG
>JAUOBX010060538.1:0-13430 GCA_032360705.1 Eupentacta quinquesemita
AACGAGTCAAAATACCGCACGGGTAATCAACGAATTACCTAATGGACTTTTGACACGACGGGATATTAAACCGCCCGGTACGTTTGTATCGCTGGGACACACAAAACTATCAGCAGATCGGGGTAATTGCCTGCTGAGAAATCTAGTCAGTAACATACCCCAAGGGGTTATAATCAAAATAATTAAGAAAATGTCATTCTCTGAGTTTTTCCTACTCTTTTTCTGAACTTTTTCCAAAGTGAATTGATACTTCACATGCAGCCTTCCTATTGTCACCATATAATGGATTCGGGAGCGGGGCTGAATATCATCAGTCTAATTAATTTCACAGCTTCGCGTTCGCAACAACTTTGTCTGTTTGTTAAATACGAAAATGCTTGTTCGTAAATTAATTAGATTTGTTCAGCTGAATGGAGGGTATATTGTGTTCGGAACAAGAAAACTCGAATCAAATTTCCACTGGTAGTAGGCCAACAAGGAATACAGGCCGCACGTGACGCTGTTTTGCAGGTCAAATTTAATAATCAAACAAACCTAGAAATAGTCTAAGCAAAAAGCTCGCGAAAATGTCATCGAATAGCCTAACCAATGAGGATGACAAATACGTTAGCGATAGTCACGTCAATCTGTCGATGAAAAACAAGCTGATTCAATCACTCTTCATTCACGTCTTGCTGTCTCGAAAATATTCTGGGAGAAATTATATTAATGTTGTAGACGTAGGCCGAATCGATTTCTAGTTTTCAGCAACTGAAGGTTGACCGTCTCTACGTTGGACGTAGGATCCAACCATTGGTCACGTCTCACTCATCATAGGCATATAGCACAACCAAATGATTCACAATGGCAAGACTGCCAATTGTTGGCAAATATTCGAATGGTATAATAAAACAAATACGATACGCGAAATCTTGGAACTCTTTGAGATTTTCTTATTTCGAATAATGTCTCGTGTCCACTACAGCGTTTCAAGAACGTGACCCAGCTGACCTAATATAAAATGCACTATCAAAGGTAAGACACGAAAAAGATCATCAGCTTAGTCATTAGACCTAAAGAGGCGACATAAGTTAAACAGCTTGTCAGGTGTTGACACTAATATATTTGAGATACGGGAATTTGTAGAGAAACTACTATTTATTCAGCTATTCCAGAGTACCCTCTTCTCAGTCACTGGTTGACCGGCAGCCCTATCCTGAAAGACCTACGGTAACAAGAGAGCCTGCTACTATTACTGACTTTAGTGATCCCATAATAGTCATCCTGATGATAAAAAATTAAGAGCGTGCAGTCGTTTTTCGGTGGCGGTGAAGTACTTTTCATGAGCGATTGTGAACTTTTATTTCTGAACGAAATAATCCACTATATTGCCTAATTGAATATCCCACTCTAACAATGAACACAGTCACTGAATCCATATAATAGGATACCCCAATCTGAACCTCCTTGTCCAGTTGCTGAAGGTGCGCTTGAATTGTTTTTGCAGTGCTGAATTAACAAAAACAGAAAATGAAATATGATAACGGCAATTTATACGTCCTTAATGCTAATAGGAGTGCTAACTTTGATGCTTGTTTCGAAACTTGGATAGATGAAGAGGGCTTTATTCAAACCCCCCTATACAACCCGAATCCCACCTCCGTATGAAGGTATGTACGGCGACAGATCTTTCGAATGGCTTGCGCAGGAGTGGAACAACCTCCCACATTATATTAGATTGGCAACCTCTCTTTCCAGTTTCCGCAGCCAACTAAAGACGCTTCCGTTGGACCATTGCATGTATAGTTGAACTCTATATTGTATCCTGTTTCCGTTACAGCGCATTAGAGCAAACATTTATTTGAATTTTGCGTTTTATGTATTCCTGTATTATCAGTATTAATAATAAATGTGACGTTCCAGACTCGTCGCATTTTCGTGTAATCTACATGGATACTTGAGGTATGCTCACGTCACAAGGAGAACCGACTGAATGTCCCTGTTGAGTTTACACATGTTATCATTGATTTCGTCCCCATTAGTTTTCGTCATATCAGGTTCACCTTCCTCGTGTAATGGAGCTTTTCGCATTGACTTTGTACTGAGCATGCCCCCCCCCCTGAAATTATGAAACATTGCGCAATGACCGGTATTAAATCTAACATTATTCTCACCCTCTTATTGGCTGAGAGACAGTTTGGGGTTGCATTATACTAATAAAAAAAACTGATGATCTAAATAAAAATGATAATAATAATCACGTCATGTTCAGCACTTCAAGATAAAGTACGTTACATATAGCCTAAATATTATAAGAAGTGCATTTTGAAATTCACTGTTGGATCGTGTTTGACAATAGACGAATGGCACACTGAATAGTCACCTATCCTCATTTGGCAATGAAAAAACACACGCTTTATAACACAGCTACTGGCAATACACCATACGGCATAACTTATATTCTCCTCGGCTCTTTGAGTTTATTTTCCATAGACACAGTCATATATCTGTCATACGACAAACCGCATAGCAGCACTCATTTCCTTACTTGTCTATCACGAGTGAAGAATTTATATGGTTACAGTGATACGGTAACCTGGTAGGTCTATACTGGCCTAGAGTGAGATTTGGGATAGGTCTGTTTTATCTTTTTACATTGAGAGATATGCCATTGTTTATAGTACAGAAGCTTTGTTGCCAACCCCGGAATGTTTTAATTAGTTGACGAAGCGACGTCACTCACTTCGGACGCCGCGAGTGAACTTTCCGCGCTCGTTTCGCGCCAAATCACTTCGTGCAGGAGCGTAGATAAGTCCACGTTTGTCTTGAAGGATTATGCGAGATTTATTCAACTTCAGCTGCCGAAACGAGGAATCATAAGTCGTCGGCTTAGGATAGTAGCAATTATCCGTCCACGGACTAGTCAGGCTGATGTTATTCCGTGTAAGTACTGTGTACTTTTTTACACAAGCGTGTGCGACAGAAACATACCCTCAACTATTCGTTGGACATATCTATATCGGTTGACTCATATACCCGTACATATCAGTCGTTGAATGTGTGCAGACGATCGAACGTGGCCTTTTGATTGGTCGAGCGCATTAGTCGTTGACAATCGCTAGTCTCGAGATATGTTTTCGCGGTATTCTCGAGAGCGGTCCCTGGAATTCGTATCGGATATCACCGGAATACCAGCCTTCGTGCTTCGTGCCACATCATTATTAGGCGTTGTTGCTTTTCGTTCCTTACACAAATTACAGTTAATTAATAGTTGGTTGTTACTTAGCTGTTCAGTTAACCGAACAATTCTATTATGAACCGTCTCTCATACCACAGATGCCCAACCGCTCTTCCACAACCTCGGATTTCGTTTCTGTCATAGTCTGGTTTTTCACCCATGACTGCGTCCCGGGTTATCCTCCCGGAACTGATGAGCTGTTAAGGAGCTCTCGCTTCTCTACCAATTTTTAGTATCGGACGGCAGCTTGTTCGACAAGGCTTTGATTGGGTAATCGATTTACCATTCGCGCCAACCTTTTCCCCTTTCTACTCTCTGAAGGGAAAGTCTGTATAGACTGTCTGCCTGGTTTGATAGTTTGGAGCCTATAATGTGTGGGTGTGTTTCGATCCACGAATAGGCAGACATAGAGTAGTCCGTATACAAACCTACCAATGTACGCCAATTGCGCATGTATGACATTTTCTGGTTGAATGAGTCCCTTTCATGTTATGCGGGCACAGTAACACTCGGAAACTAAAAAAGTAATGTTTTTCATTTGACACAGTGGATTTATCGATGTAATGAATATAGTTGTTCGGATTTTTCCGTTGGATTACATATACACGTACTGCCTGGGATATGCCTACTATATGCACATCGACGTTACACTGAAAAATACGGATCGTAGTGGAGGATGGGTTTTTTCGCAGATGAGGATGTCACTGGATATAATGAGCAACATTACGCTGTGATCCTACACGACATCATCTGTTAGACAGATGATCAGTTTCTCGATAAATAACCATCTTGAATATGGAGTATCGTAATTCGTTGGAGACATTCGCCCGTACAGTATAAGTGTTTTAGAACATATCTGGATGGAACGTAGGCCAACTGGGACGTATATATGGAAATAATGTCATTGGAACTCACATGATATATATTTTACAACGATTTAGCGGCATAAATTTAAAACGCAGTAAGCAAGTACCAAATGAAAATGGTCTTTTTTCACTGCAAGAATTTGTACAACTTCAGGCCACACTGTGCATTACACAAGCTGTGAGCTACACAACTGAACTACGGGACAGTTCATCTTGTCAGTTTTTGTCAGAGATGAGAAGAGCAACTTTTGTTCTGGTTATTGACATTATTTATAAGTCGATACTCAAAATTGAACCAATGATCTATGAATACAAAAAACAAATTTCCATCGAGGCATAATAGTGTGAATGAAGTCATCTTCAGTTGACAATATCATAGAGCAACCTCATTATTAAATATAACAATCACAACGCGCCTATTTATTTGTTTGCTCGAAAAAGGGATTTCGTGCCATTGATGGATTTTTACGTTCTGTATATGCCTCGTGGTTTGTCAGACGCGAGTCCAGAACTTTGGATTCAATTGTTGAGAGAGAACAACGATCATAAACAGGCTTCGCCAGAGTTCGTGACTTCGTGACTTTCAGCATTTAACTGAGACGTTCGAAGCCTCTAAGGCGTATGGGATATAGTGCGCATTAACATTTCTGCTCGTGGGCATTCCTATTAGGGTAATGGTAACGGTCAGGCTCAGGAAGAATTGAAATTCGACACATGCAATTTTTGCCGAGGGTTTCGTACGCGACGACATCTGGACATGAGGCGTCTAGACAAATCGCTGCGCACGGGAGGCAGAAATACAATCATGGGGAACATAACAAAGGCTTTTGACTTCTGGACGTGCAGCGTGTTTTTCTACGTGCACGTGACATGCGTCCTATTGATTCTCCCAGGGAGTTCCCAGGGGCTCCGCGACTGCCCACGGGAGTGTACCTGTGCGGGACAGGTCATGCACTGTGAGGGCAGAGGGCTGCAGCGCCTCCCGGACTTCTACGATACCGCCCCGGTCCTACTGACTGATCTATCGAGGAACAACATCACGGTTATAAACATCGCTGACATCGCGGACCTCCAATCACGGTTCTTGAACCTCAGCCAGAATAACATCCACAGGATAGTCCCCCTTCCGGACTCCCGGGAGGGGGCGAGAGTTCAGATAGAGGACACCCTGAATATATCCCATAATATGCTGACATCATTTCCGGCTGAGCTGTTGAACGCGATGCCGTTTGTGGACGTCGTCGACCTGTCGTACAACAGGATTACGTCATTAACCGCCGCCATCTTTGTCGGACACGCAGACCTGGAGCACGTGATACTCTCCCATAACTATCTCGCACATATTCACCCCCAGGCCTTTCTCGGACCGGACAGTCTGAAGGTGGTCGATCTCAGATTCAACTTTCTGACCAATTTGGCGCCAAGTTTCGAGATCACCGTCCAGAAGTTATACCTTAGCGGGAACCCATGGGTGTGCGATTGCAACCAACGTTGGATACTGGACAACAGGCTGATCACGGAGTCGCCTTACCCGCCCGCCTGTCGGGAACCTGAAGGGGTCTTCGGTAGATCGGTGGCGTCGCTCCAAGCTGAAGATTTCGTTTGTGCTCCGCGGTATAACAACGGTTCTCTTTTGATTCAGGCGAAATTCGGGAGCAAGGTGGAGCTCACCTGTCCGGCGATCGGCGATCCCGTGGTCACGGAGATTATGTGGTCGTTTGGGGGTCAGACCCCCTCCTACACGGTAGCGTCGAGTCCGGAGAAACCGCTGATCATCGAATCGGTATCGGAGTCGACAGTGGGCCACTACTGGTGCACTGCGTGGAGCAAAGGCGGTAACTTGACGATGTCGATATCGTTGTCGATCAGACGTTCAGATAAACCGACTACCCAAGCCGGTTATACTCCAACGACGGATGACGATATCGGCGTATACCATAACGGTACTCAGAATCCTCTCCCGGTGGCAAAGGACCTAAAAGTGCCGATATTTGGGATCTTCGCGTTAACGACAATCGTGTTCTTCATGTTCTTCGTTGTGATAGGGTTGCTCGCCTACACTTGTAACCTCCGGAATAGACTGAAACAGAAGCGATTAAATCGGGCAGATAGTTCCATCTTCTGGCAGACACGGTGTCCTAATACCGTGCCGTACAATAACACCGAGTCCGCCACGCTACCGTCTCGGGACCAGGGGTACATGCACCTCGTACATAACATGAGTCGCTGCAGCAGCCGGGAGAGGAGCGGTTACCGGGACAGCGGATACCGGGGCTGCCGAGACGATGTTTACTACGAACCGAGAGATAACACCGGGGGACGGAGCATCATGCCCCATCCGCCCGAATACGCCGCTACGAGGAAGAGGACGCTCCCCGTGAGTCAGCCGATTGCCCCGACCCAGGATCGCCAGGGTATGGCCTACGGATACGATGCCGAGCACCTCTACGATACTCTCGGTGTCCGGTGTTTCTCGAGCTGTAGCGAGAGCAGCGGATCGCAGTCTTCAGTGGCGATATGAGATCACGATAAATCCGGGACAGTCCGCATTATCGAGGAATCTGCGAGGCCGCCTGACGTTGAACCCGGATATCTACCAGTGTTATGGTCAGAAGCATCTAAAGTGCCTGGGAAACTAGTGCCTGGTGTTTTGTTGTCGGTAGGGAGAGATGCGGATTGCTGTCCTCGGTGGCGATATGGGTGTACAAATTTATCCGGCAGAGTACGCATTATCGAGGAATCTGCAGTGCCGTCTGTCGTCAAACCCGGAGATCTACTGAGGTTATGGCTAAGAAATGTTGTACGGTGCCCTGGAAACCAGTGCCCCTTTCCATCGGTAGAAAGAGTTGCGGTTTGCTGCCTTCAGTGGCGAAATGAGTCTACATATTTATCTGACAGAGTCCGCATCAGTTAGGAACCTGCAGGGTCGTCAAACCCAGATATATACTGATGTTTTGGTTTGAACATGTAAACGTTGCCCTGGACACCGGTGCTCGGTGTTTTGTTTCGGTAGGAGGAGTTGCCGATCGCTGTAGTCGACCGCGATATGATCAGGGCCATCTGACGTCAAATTCATCGGAGGCCTAAAATTACGATAGCATAGTACATCGGATATCAGTATATGAGCCTGCCATAATATACCGCAGCATACAGTATACCGGTGTCAGGTAGCGGTATAACGATATTTGGTGGTTGTCACCCACTGACCTGTACGTGGAGAGAGAAGTTGCGAGTCGAGGGTGCAATCCCGGTATGGCGTAAGCTCTTACCGGCAGTTTTTTATAAATTAATTTCATTCAGCGTGTTGTATATATATATTATAATAATTCTCTATCTGCAATTTTTCTTTGTTTTAGAATTTAGGCAAATGTATTTCATTTGATAGGCTCTGTTTATATTTGAGAAAATCATTACACTGAAAGTAACAGTGCATAGGCCCCTGCAAAATGTGCGAATATTCATCAACCAAATGTGCAAATCAAATAAAGAATTAATATCAAAATTCGAATGTAGTAGTAGGTCAATTTTTTGGAAAACTGCCTGAAGTTGGATTTTCTGTCGAGTTTTGTTACAGTACCAACTTAAAATGATGCCAGGCCAGCTGCCAAGTGCTGTATCAACAGACACTGGTCCAATACGGAGATTCCTCCCCTATTTTTCGGGGGGGGCGGTGGTTGTAGAATAGAGGACCTGGAAACTGCACTCGTCAATTGCCAATCCCTCGTTTTCGTCATGCTCCAATTTGTCGTGCCGAGCTCACATCACGAATGCACTAGGTAGCATTTTATAATATATACTTGACATAGTACGGTATAGATAGAAGTATATACCGCTGCAATGGACCAAAATATTGCCTCAATCTTCGACCAAACGTAAATATTCCAATAATGACTATACGGTAACTGAGATTTTAATTTCAGGGCAGGTATTTCCGAATGAACCAAATAAGTTGTGATGAACTAACTCGTCAGTATACAACCAATGATGTCCTGCATTCAATATTGTTAGTGATGTTTTTATTGTGTCGTCCGATTGACAAGCACCCTAAACAGCTGACTATCTTGTACAATCGTTGTACGTTTTCTTTTGTTTATTGGTACAGTGGAATATTATGTGATAATTAACGTTGAATAGTATTCGATGTTTATCCTGGGCCATTAGTGTTCTAAAATATCAGAATTTTCGAAATATTTTATATTGAGCACAAATATTTTTAGGCCCAGATTATTAAGGTGCTGCAATCTAATTATCTGGGGGTTTTCCAAAAATTAATAGTAGTTACGATTTGGAAACATAGGCTTACTGTTCTTCAACAATTCAAATTGTATCTTGCTTCCGAATATGGAATGTTGGCGGATGTACTGGTAGCCTATACATGTAAGACAAGACCACTCGAGTTTTTAATAACTCTGTCAGTCACTTGAAGGCATTCGTCCCTTCATTCGCATGTCACTACACACACCATTCAGATGTTCAAACATGAGTTCATTACCAGCAGAATGTTGAGGTGTTTCTTAATTCATGTAATCTTTACCATCAGATGAATATGGAGTGTGTACTCGTGTGGGGTGACTGGGCCATAGGCCCCGTGCCGATTGCCATCAGTTTGTTCTAATATTTGATATTCCTGTATTTGCTATTACTAATACACAGGTGCAGTCCCACAATGTTGTTATATTGAATATCATCATGTCACATTGATATTCGCACACAGTGTATATTGCATCTATTACTCCGGAGCAATTCATTCATTTTCTGCCATCATCTCAATATCGATTAAATACCATATGGGTAGACTGTCCCAGGTCCCGTGCCGATTGCTATCAACCTGTTCAAATATTTAATCTCCACTGTATTTGCTAGGGCCTATGCTAAAGCACATACAGGTGTAGTCTCACAATGTTGATTTATGGAATAGCAGCATATATCACATTGATTTTCGCTAAGTTCACACTGGACATGCGACTGCGCTGATCTTCTGCTTGCGCTGTGGGCTCAACTATAGGCCTTATATGAACATTGGCGAATTACTATGGATAGCCGTTGTGACCGTTTTTTTAAATTGAATGACAGTTGTATAGACATTACAACGGTATCTCAATCGGTTATATAACTCGAATGAATATATTAACACATTTAGTTTTGTTTGTAGAAATCAGCAGTAGATGTATGCGCAATAGAACAAGGTCTTCTATGATTGGCTGCTTACTGCTGTCTTCAGTTTGTGTAGTATCGAGTGTTATCTATTGTTAGGATTGGGAATCAGTTTCATGATTGGGGAGATCATTGTATTTCAACGCGTAGCCCATTCATCTAAACACCAAAAACTAGACCCAAGGCTGATTGTTTTGGGGTCATGTTAATTGTTCGATGATCCAGCAACTCGACTAATATAATGCATGACATGTATGCTGAGCTCTGTCTCACGATGTTGTTACATGGACGATTATTTGTCTTCATTCAGAATGACTAGTTTCATCACTTATTTTACCAGTTCTATTTCATCGAGCAGGAAGAGTGACCACAATTGTGAGTTCATTCCCATAGAGAAGTTATGAAGTTTGTACTAGTTGCGCGAATAATTGTCAGTCATGCTACATAGGTCACTAACAAGCGTTTTACGTCAGATCCAATCCCTTTGAAGAATCAAAGTCATACCGGGACTGCAATTTCTTAAATGTAATATATATATAGAATGCGTCCGGCGTCATATATATCATAGTACAATGATGTGCAATGTATAGTGAACCGGCAAAGATGTGCAATTATGAAAGGGTATTTTCTCGCAATCATATCTATGAAGATGAACATTCATTTGGTATTTTGAGATGGGTTGGTGCAATTATAGCCCCTGAAACAGTGAACAACTTGAGCTGTTAAGGAGTCTCATATTCAGGGCGTCGCATAATATATTAAATTTTGCGAATGTTTCATTTGTTGTTTTTATTACCATACCTTATGGCAAACCATACTGAAGCCCCCTGACTTATTTTATCACTTATTACTGTATCATTCGGCACTGGCAGTTTAGGCACGGGGAATAATTCAAAGCGAATTTATCACTATCAGGAAAAGAGCAGGGAAAATGTGATATAGGTTAGAAAAGTGTTTATTTCCAGGCACTTTCCGATAAAATAATTATAATGCTATCAGTTGGTAATATAAATTTATCCACCAATGTATGGGCAAATCATATTGTCTCTAATAACAGTTTTGAAGATGGATGTGACAGGTAGGCAATAGTCATTTGCCTCAAATTCAAATAATTGGTCAAATATACAGTCCAAATGGAAAATAGAAACTGGTTTACTATATACAGAATTTGCTATATTCCTCTTCCAACTACGATTTCAGACTGTGATATCATTCGTTCGTGTTATCTCAATATTGTAATAGCCTGTTGTACTTTTCCATAATGTTGATTTAGGAACAACATGAAATATGCAAAAGCGATATCTCTGGCGGTTTAATAAACCAATTTGTATACGACGCATATTGCAATGTGTTTCCCCGAAGTGAAGCTGAACAGACGTGACTTGCTCAGTTATAATACATCTGATGGTTCTGCTCTAGGTTTTTTGCGTGCATGATATGGGTGTGCTGGACGCACTGAAACTTAGAACATCACTACACTACACATAGACAGTTTCGAAATATGCGTGGCGCCTGAACCATAAATAAATTGATCGTATATATAGCAGGACAGCCTATACCGATATCCAGAATATGTAATGTAAGCCATAAGTAGAATAGGTACTGTAGGTCTACAGTCACAGCAATTGAACACTCCCTAAACACGTGCTATCTTCACTTTAAGAACATGTTTAAATTGTGCAAATGTTTGGGAAATACACATAACGTTCTTGTTTTCTAACACATGGGTTTGACTTTCTAAACTACGTGGGGACGCAACTGTGTTTAGCAATGTGTTGGATTGTTCAACACCAATTCATAGTGTGTATTATTCATGTTCTGATCAACTTCCTCAATAGTTCCCGATTTATGTTATGAAAAACACAGCCTCTGGCCCTCACTGTTTATTGTTAACATGTGTTATAGAAGAGTGGATAACAGCAGTGTACACGATGTCCATATTACCGGATAGTCTAGTGTTTGGAGTCTAACTTCTCCATGACGTGTGTTATAACACAGCTTCCTGACTCTCGTCAGAAAAGTTACCGTCAATGATTTAATATGTTTCGAAACAATAACAATGAACTTAATCGTTAAACTGGTGCCGTAGCCAAAATGAGAAAATACCATTGTAGGGTTTTTCGTTTCATCACTATATTTCTTGTGTTGAATGATTTAACATGTGGTAAAATAATACAGATGAACTTAATCGTGAAGCTAACGCCGAAGCCAAAATAAGGAACTATCATCATTTATTCACTATTTCTTCTGTTGTTACACGGTTCCTTCGACGTCGCCGGGAAAGCTACTATGTGTGCCTTGACAGCATACAGAGTAGAACTTGTGCAATTACTATACATGCTTTATGGACAAGCATTTTCTATTAGTAGCATACCGGTATACCGTACTGTGCAATATTACCACATATAGACCTACATATGACAATACGATACATATAAATATATAACACGCCATTGAGGCTGCTGAATTTTTAATTCAATTATAATACTAGCATCATATAGATATATACCTTGACTGCATTAAATTAATTAGGAATGTACTCAATTGTGTCGCCTACTCGCAGTGGCCTACGGGCAACGTATATTAGATCATGCCGAATACGCACTGCACGGAGTAATGAATAATTCGTCAGTAATGTAAAATTTGAATATAGAATTACAATCTGGCAATCAATCTTATTCCACGAATTGAATTGTGAATTGATGACATGTTCGCTAGCACCGTCTGGGATCATCAGGATGCTTGATCATATTATGTCAATGTATCCGAGGTAAGCCAAATAAGTAAGGAAATAGAACGTGATAACAACCATATCAATCTTGACCTATACACTATCGTGTATACCACCTGTAATACCGTGTGTAACTGTATATATGTGTGAATCGTACTGATCCATGAAAGGGCACTAGGCCTATAACAGTATAATGTGATGTAAACGGCACAATATCAGCATGTTTCGTCAGAAAGTGTGGGGTGGGGGAGGGGGGTCCAACTGGTCCTCCCTACCCGGTCCCGCCTATCCTAGAGGAAAAAGGGCATTCATCAGGTAATGAACAATATATTATGATTTCCACATTACTGTATCAAGTTAAATATGGACGTATTAGGAAATAGTGAGGCGATAAATACCTAAGTTTTAACTCTGCATGCCTCTTTAAACAGTAAATTAATTATTTACGGAATCTCGAAGCTGGGGTGCTTCGAATCATCATGAGTTCAATACTCAATTGACGTGATGGAATGTCACGGTGGTTTCGCGGTTATTATTTTGTTCATTTTTACTACTATCCGACTACTATAGGTTGCCTATGATTTATTGTATGTTCACTCGGTTACGTAATTATTTATTTTCATACTTCAAACGAAGTTCGTATATGATCTGAAACGGTCGGGTTGGTGCAATTTTCATTAAATAGCAAAAATATGTGACTGTGTAGTCGTCGAAATCAACGTGTGTTTACGTGCTCCCTGTTCGTTTCAAGTCTTGCAATCAGCCTAGTATCTTCATAGTATATCAAACACACATGTAGACACTGGTAGACACCATTAGGGGTTGAATGCACGTTCTGTTGTGTGTAACAAGTTCTGAGGTGTAACAAGTTATGAGCCCTGATTTTTCATGAATTTGACCTTGAGGGCATGGACCGAGCGCATTTTTATTATATTTGCCGACAGTCTCAAAAGGAAGTTGGTCACGAGCGAGCAGTTTACGACTAGTTTACGATCAGATATCGCGGCTTGTGGTGAATACCTCTGCGGCTTTACGCCCACCCCCCTTTCGACTTCCCTCCGTAACGTCCTGTCATGACACATGTAGACACTGGAAGAGTAATTTGCTATATAAAACTAACTTAATACTGTTATTATATTAGAGAGATGTGAAATGTTTAAGCAGTTAGGGAACAAAATGTGTAATATGCGTTCCCTGTTGTGAATACGGAATTTTGTAACGAACAAAATTCAGGTTTTTTTTTGTTTGTGAGAAACTTGGTTTCGTTGTGATAAATAGGCCTAGTACAATATATAGGAAACATTGATTGGGTAATCACTTCCAAAACAACACCGAGTTGGGGATATCACTCTATTTTTATTATCATTATTGACTGATACTTATATAGCGCTATTTCCATTTCACTCTAGCTCCCCTCCAAAATGTGGGTAATGATATTGTTATAAGACTCAACACTTGATAT
>JAUOBX010060649.1:0-13424 GCA_032360705.1 Eupentacta quinquesemita
TGTGTGTTGTAAACACGATAACTAGTGAAAAAAGAGTGCGGAGACTTAGAAAAAACTTGCTATGTATGTTGGCCATATGGAGCACATAATCCTCACTGTTCTTGAGTTCAGTCTAAGGTCATCTAGGGTTAACAGAGGTCAAAGTCTAAAAACCTTGTGAACAGGATAAGTGAACAAGTGCAGAGACTTCATACTTAGTGTGCTAGTTGGGTATATAGGGTACACAATTCTCAGTGTTTGGGGGTTCGGTACGAGGTAATCTGGAGTCAAGAGAGGTAAGTGTGAAAACCTTGTAGACACGATAACTGGTGAACGAACAGGTGCAGGACTTGGTATGTGGGCTAGCCTAATTTTTGTGATGACCACAATTGTTGAAACAGAACACATAGGAGCTCGTGTGGATTGGTTTGCAAGCCATCACTGTAACACAAGTAGGCCTGCATTCACGTTCGGTCCTAACATGGGACATAACCTGATCCCCTTACACTCCTATTCATACATATTCATTCAAATTATTCCTAGTTAGGAGTACACGAAAATGTGTGAAATCGCATGCGACTGCACCTTCTACAAATGATTACGCTGACATGCCAGCTATTCTCCCGGCTCTACAACCTGCTCCATATACATGTTTGTATTGATGCCACAAGCAATACGAACAGTACACTCTCAGGGTGACTTCATGAGGGTAACTCTTTGAAGGTCACTTGCAATCCCAACCCTCTCCAGACCCAGTGTCTATACTTCTCGCTTATTCAGATTCTCAGGAGAGATTGAAAGTTTAAGGAATTGTCTGTTAATAGCATGTATTGGCATGGTTAGAGACGAGGCACGCTTCGTTGAACAACACTGTAGTCTGAACATGCTAACACATAGTATTAATCTACATGGTAGACTTGGGCAGCTATGTAATATAATAGTGAAAACATCAACCCCTAACCCATGCAAAATAAATAGGAACTGGTTCCAGAGTATTTCATTTGGACTATTCTTCCCTTCAACTATGCAACATCGTGCGAATCATTGTGAGCAGTAATAAGTTCAAGATTAACTTGACATACTTGACTCAAGGCGTCGGCCTGGGTGGTACTTCATCCTGCCTTGCCATTTGTTTCATGGTGTTTTTCCAATGTGGGCGGTGTTGTGTTATTCTTCCTGTATCTGTCAGAGAGGCCACTACCACCTTCCTGCAATCATCGTGAAATTTGAGGATAATTAATAGCAATACCCTTAGTAGTTGGTCCTTGTATTTGCACGATGCAAGTATAAATTAGAGAAATGTGGAATGTCAGCTGTCGCATTGGACATGTAAGCCCTTTTGTCATAGGTGAAATTAGTTAAAGTTTATACAAGGGAGATCTTATCCCGTACCCTAACCCTCCCCAAACTTGGAAAATCCCATCTGCAATGGCTCTGCGTTGAGGAAAGAGTTGTTATTATATCACATCTACGGAAAGGAATCACTGCATACCATTGTATTCTTGTTGAATATGTGATTGAGTTCTGTATGCTGCATGAATAACACCAACTCGCGCTCCTATCTTCCAGAGCATAATTTAACTACACCAAATGCAAGAATCACAGTGCTCTTGGGCTCTCGTTACAGATCTTCGTGAATATGATCTACCATCAGCTCTGATATTTTTTCGGTGAAGTAACAGCGCTGGTAGTCAATTAGTTCGTCTGAATTATGCAATATTCAGTGGACATCGCCTCCATTGGGTAGGCTATAAGACATTTACAGTAAAGTCATGAACCCTGGAGTTTTGAAGGCCTGTCTGATATGAAACTTGGTGTGTATGATTTCGTCACATCCCTGAAGATAGAGATGTTATATCTGTCATGGAGCGTGTATCCCCTATCGTAATAACCCCTGAAATAAGCATGGTTGAAATCAAAATGAGTGAGTCTGTGTGAAAAACACTGATCACAAAAAGGCGAGATTAGCGGTTCACAAACCCACTTGCTTGGTTTACTTTGCCTTGTGAACACGATAACTCGACCCACCTGGATGGAAGAAGCGCATCCTGGGTATGTGGGCTCCCCATGGGGTCAGGTCATAAGTCATCTGAGGTCAACAAAGATCAAAGTATGACAACCTTGTGAACACAATAAGTCAAAACATTTTCAAGTTGAAAATTGGCATGTAGTCCATACCTCTTGGTATGTGCCACTAATATAGAGGAATAAAAACTTATAATATAAGTTCGAACCGGACAGTCACGCGATTCTCTGTTACATAGTTACAAAGAGCATACCAGCATGCTATATTAATTGATTGCTTTGTTGTACAACTCTGAACGAATATGTCACTTCTCTTTGAAATATACTACTGGTTATACTTGGAAACCCTAATAGCAAGTGAGACGAACGTACCGTTGGTATGATAGTGGGTGCGCGTATTAGTTCCGTGAAAATGACGAATGAAAACCTCTGTGGGGCGTTGAGGTATGTACCATATGTACCATAACCAAAACACTGAAATACATAAGAAATTGTCTTAGTTATATAATAGTTACGTCACAGTTATTGCGCAATCAGTATGATGACCCAAACTCAGAATCAAACCTCAATAACCCTACCGGGGAACCCACATTCCCTTTTTTATTCTCTATAATCATGATAATGGCTTTGTACACGACGATCCTAGTGAAATCCTTCAAGAAATCACTAGGATACCCCTCTTACCCTTCTAGTTATTTCAGGCAACTGTGGGAGTGATTCATACTAGTTTTGGTGTAACATGCTTCACAAGTTGCTTCCTTCGCAGGTTGTGGTCAGGGTCTGTGGGGACCAGACTGTGATATGGAGTGTGATCCTTGCATCAATGGTGGGATCTGTTCAACTCTGACTGGCTCATGTCGTTGTCCTCCTGGATTTAGTGGAGAAAACTGTCAAAACTGTGAGTAATTCTACTGGAACATTATAAAAATTGCAACTGAATCAAATTACAAATGTTGGATTCTCATAAACTACATGGAATTTCGCAAGTGAGCACTCGGCACCATCTTCTCGGGCCCTGTTTTCTTTCTGTCATCACATTCCCAGGAGAGTTTCTCTCTCGAACCCTGTATCAATAATTTGACTGTGGTCATGATCACTTACTCCTGCTTGCGGATTTTTGTTTTACATTTTTGGCTTCTATGGAAAGAATACTTGTGCTACTAACATTGGGAGTATTAGGCCTTCTTACTATCTTTTGCGATGAATTTCACCATGGTGTTGGATTTTCCGTCATATAAGGAATCGACTGTAAATTTGAAACCATTTCATCTTGCTCTGTTGGCTATTTATAGAACTTACAGTAACATGAAACACCTACTACACGTCAATAATGCATATGCCCCCACATCACCAGTAACAAATAAGAACCCAAACGAAACATTTCCATTTTATCAAAAACTAGAAGACCGATTAAACACACTTGAAAAAGAGAGTGATTATATGTGGGTATTTCAACGCATGAGTCGGCTTACCGAATCCTTCCTTCCCTGAACATATCGGGAGATATACTACAGATGACACTAATACTAATTTCGATGAGAATGTCTAGTTACGAGCACTGCCTTTGTGAAGCTGCTTTACATACAATTAGAATGACATGGAACATTCGCCAATATCTGGATGAAAAACTACCACCATGCTGGTCCATGCTTCTGGTACATCTAGCTGGCTGAACGCTTGTAATTCATCGTTGCTTGGTCTTCCTCTTGACAACCTAATTAACAAGATTCAGCGAGTCCAAAACATTGCTGCACGCCTTAATTTCCGTGTCCCTCGTCATGAGCATATCACTCCTTTGCTCTACTAGCTCCATTTGCTCCCTATTAGACATAGGATCACTCTTAAGATCCTTCTACTCACTTATAAGGCGATTACTTGCATGGCTCCTGATTTCATCTCAGAGCTTGTTCAGCTGCATGTTCCTACAAGAGCTCTTAGGTCAGCATCTGAGCAACGCCTTGAGATCACGTTTTGTTCTTTTACTATTAAGTTCTATGGCGATCGCTCGTTTGCTTTTGCTGCTTCCCATTTGTGGAATGACCTTCCCAACTCTATCAGTTCAGCACAGTCTGTAGCCTGTTCCAGCCTTCCAGGTCACTTCTCTCATCACTCATCTCTTCACACAGCATTTTCTGTCTGTTTGACTCCTTTGTTTCCTGTCCTGTTGTGTGTTGTCGCCTTTGTTATGACTTCTGTGTTTATTTTGTTTTTCTTCTTGTTTGACTTCGTTCCCATTTTTTAGGTCTGTTAAAGTGCTTAGAGGCTTTTGCATTAGGGCTTAGGCGCTCTAATAAATCCTCATTATCAGTATTATCATTATATTTACAACCTATACATTTGTAATACATTCTACAAACACAAACTTGAACACACCAACACATCCAAAAGTAATTTCATACCTAGCCAAATTGACTACTATAGCCCCGCTAAACTTCAAATCAATCACCACTGATGCTTATAAGCTCATAAGCTTATAAGCTTAAAATGGCCTTCATATCAACACTGATCATGAAAATATAATAAGTAATCTCCACCTAAATAGTTCAACCAGAAGATCTATCCAGTCAACATGACCACTAAAGGGAGCGTCTCCAGCCACCTCAGATCGAATAAACTTGATTATAATTAGAACGTAAATGAGACTCTGAAAGGAACTCCCAATCACCTGAACTAAATACCATTTGTCTGAATTACGCCCAAACGTTAAATCCACCCTCTTCGATATAGTACGTTCCAATAATACTGAAATCGTGAATGTTTCAAAGAAACAACAAGACCTTAGATCAATAACTGCACAGATTTAAATCGAAAGAGAGGGAGTTGAAAACTAAGAGCAATACTGGATCAAGAAACAACATTCTCCAATCAAAGCTGCCCACGATCCAAAATTAATTGATGAGATTACTAATGGTGAGGATGACTCTCACTGTTCCTTCAATGCGATAAGAATAATACAACAAAAAACATTAGAGATCCTATTTCGATCAAAATTTACGATGAACAAATAAATAACATTTCGAGAGAAGTTCGAGAAGAACTTACTGTACTAACCCATTCCCAATACCAACTGAAAAATTGAACTAACCATTCGACGAAGATGCATTCAAAAGTGCAGTCTGTTTCATCCCTCAAGAATAACAAATCCCCATGCAGGTTCTACAATGTCACAGCCGAACATTCGAAATATGCCATATTCACCCACAACCACATAAATATTTATCCTAAATAACATAACGGAGTCAGGTCGAAATTACACAAGTAATCTCAACTCCCTTTCCAAAACCAGGTAATAGCGAAGGACCACCACAGAACTTTACACCAATGAGTATTACTCTCAACACCACGTAAATTCTTAGCAATTTGTGTAGCCAAGAGATGAACTTCATCTGGTTTCACCACCAATCGACGGTGTTTTCTAATAATTTTGAAATCCAATATGGTGGCGTATTGGTGAAAATGCGCAATGCAAATTGTTATCATCGAATTTGTTGACCCCGAAAACATACATTCACACACTAAAATGAAGTAAATAGCAGCTTTAGACCCTGAGATAATCGCAAACGTAGTTTGAAATAGCGGTCATCTTGAAATCCAATATGGCGAACATAAAGAGAGAATTCAGAGTGGCCCAATTTCTGAATATGTTTGCAGCATGTAACTGAATATACATGTGTGCCCAGTTTGGTCGCCAGACGCACAATCATGCTGAATATTTAGGCTAAGCCGCCCCACTAATAGGTAAGATGGGTGATTGGAACCTGAGTATAGTGATTCCAATCTATAGGGAGAGGGAGGAGGCGAAGAGTTGTGGAGTGGAGTTACTGGAACATGCAATAAAGATTGTGGCGAGGATTCGGTAGAAGTGGATCAGGAAATTACTGAATGAGATGATGTTTGCGGTATACATACGACTCGGGTCGTGATGAACTAGACAATGGAGGCACTGAGGGGGGATTTTCGGAAGAACCCATGTAGTTTGAGCAACCCGGTGTAGTGTTGGAAATGGATTCATGGAAGATTTGCGAAAGTGAAGTAAGTTACTGATCGAATTCATGCTGCACTATATCAGCCGAGGCAATGTTGCATCATCTGACAAATTCATAAATTTGAAAATAAAAGTTTCACACCAAAAGTAACTGGTCCGATATGTAGATATAGACAGTTGGTTAAGGTAGTAGCCGTTGTCATGTTCTCCCGAAAAGTGATGCAGCAGTGCTAACACCCTGCAAAACAATCTATACCGAAAGCCAGAGAGAATAATTGTATTCTCTAAACATGTCAACCTAAAAGTTTGTCTATGGGTTCCGCACAAGAGGAATGCCATCTTCTACTTTTCTAATATTATAACGCTGGAAATTATTGACACTAAAGCAACCACCCCCTAATCAGTCCTTGGAGAACAGAATCAAACTGTTTCATGTCGCCAGCTATTGTATTAAGGAATGAGTATATTCCCGTTCAGATGCATCAATATCGGTTACTGCATGGTGTTGTCCCACAAGAATTCTACCTCCCAATCTGCCGGATGCCATCTTGACGAAGGCTGTCAGATCCATGTAGGCCTCCCTCTGAATAATTCGGACTACTACGAAGCGGAAATGAGTGTATTTTTGTTGAATGTTGTGTGTGGTCTTTGACTCACTCTCGAACCGAGTTATCCCTATAAGTCATAGGAGTGACATTTAGCGACATATGTATCTCTATCATGGATGTCAGGGTGCAATGATATGTTATCCAGAACCATTCGGCTGTATCTGTCCTGCTGGGTATCAGGGACTCCAATGCACTGAAGGTAATACTTGGAGACTGGTTTAGAGGCCCCCGTCTACTGTGGATACCCATAACTGCCACATGCAATGCATATGTTCATATCCGTTTACGTCAATGGACATCTCGAGGAAAGTCGAATTATAAATACCAACACAAGTATTTGGCTCGAGTTGCTTTGGTTGACGGAAAGTTACCCAAAGTATAACATTTGAAAAGTGGGCTTTTGACCTCAACGCTCGGGTAAGAAGCCTATTGGAGTCTTTTACCTCACGTATAACAGTTTATTATGGATCTCGCATGACATATTTTGTAGTTGTGATGTCTTCTCAAATTGAATAAATATATGATATTTGCTCGATCATTAGAGTTCAATCAGTAATGTGAAAGAACAGACAGCCCAAAACTGTATATGTGGCCTATACTCCTGGAGTGAAACGCCAAGGGGGTCGTTTTGCCCCAATATGGGGTCTTCTAACCCAACTGCAGTTATGTGTATAGTGAAGAGAACACGACCCAGTCATGTGATTGAGACGGAACTAACATTGAAGATCCTCAGTAATACAGATAATGAAACATCAAATAAACATACATTCATGATACGTATACGCATTGCCTGGGTCTGTTATGACTCAACATTCAACTCTACACTCTATAAGGAAAGCCTGTGAAAGTGATAATTTGCACAAAAAAACATTCAGCAGTTATCACGTGACTCCCCAATGTGTGGAGGCATAACATTGGAAGTGTTTTTGTTGATGCCGGTAGCAGGTATTTGTTATATCGTCCCATTCATCCGTTAACATGGAGAAGCGTCTTACCTCCGGAGTGCGTTTTACCTAAGTCTACCCTATATATTGTGGTATATAACATTGAAATTGGGGGTATATGCTGCAGACAGCGTTTAGATGCAGGGACTCATCTCTTCCCACTATTGCTCGCATCCCATCATCAGGTACAAATCGCAGCTGGGTGGGGTAGGACGCACCAGCTGCCAGAATCATTTGGAACAATATACAGAAATCTCGAGACTGCTGAGTCAATTTAATTTTTCTTGCCCGGAGTAGAGACCAACATGCGTTGCTCTACCTGGAGCTAGGACGAGCAACATTCAGATCGCTAATCCGAACACATTGTTTTTACTATGGTTATATGGTCACAAATGTTGTATTGCCCCTTGATGCATTCCACACAAATAATAATTGTCTATGCCGAGAACACTGGATGGGCACTGAGGTGGTGGATTGTGGTGGAGTACACAGACAGCAGAGACAGATGTCCCCGGTTCGGTAGATATACATTTGCCTCTATGGAGGAATGCACTCCGTTGGTGCTCATATTGGTAATACCCTGATCAAAGGGATCAGACACGCTGTCAGACAATCCCGTGAGAGGGGTTTCTCGCCTGGGCGGGACGAGGCATTTGAGATGAAGCGCTTTGCCTATATGACGTTCTGATCACCAGTCCTGTGCTCTACCGACTGAGCTGCTCCGACACCCATTAAATAATGGTCCTGTCAACTTTACCATGCATGTCATGTCACTCTCAGCACTATCAACCTACTGGAACTAACAGGTACTGGAGTATATGTAACAGCGACCAGTGTTCGCTATTCATCCACAACTAGTGGTTGACTACATAGAACAGGGAAATGTCATAATCATATGACACTTCCCAGCATAGCATACTCTATGCTCCTGATCAGCAGCATGTGCTCTACTGACTGAGATTATCCGATCCCCATCATATGCTGGTCCCGCCAAATTAAACATGCATATTACTTTGGGTTCATTTTAGTCTATACCGTGAGTCTGTGACCTGCTCTGAAAGCACTGGAGTATATTATGTAACGATAACCAGTATTTACTTCCTGGCTGCAATCAGTGCTTAACTACACAAAATGCTCTAATAGAGGAGGATTGGGTCCGGCTCGTCAGCAAGAATGTTACATTTTCAGTCTGTTGTAAATTGTGCTGAGTAACTCCTGGAATTTGTGTAATCAATTAGTTCATCTGGATCTCTCTTATGTATTGTTCTGAGTGATACGATTTCCAGTTGCAGCAGTGAACGAAATGTGATCGCCAGGTTGTTATAGCGCGATGCACGTTGTAGCCATTCGATGACGTCATTGCGCATTATTTTGTTGCTTCTTATGTACTGTTCTGAAAGGATGTTGAGTGCTGTTGCTATAAGCAGGAATGATATGTCAGTCATGTGCAAGCTGTGCAAAGGATACGGGAGTGTGCAACACAAACCATTTTCCATGTTGTCTGTCTTCTGGAATGTTCTGAGGGGATGTATGGTGCCGGCTGCCAACAGGATTGTCACTGCCCGTCTGATGTAAGCTGTGCGAAGGATACTGGAGTGTGCAACAGTAACCAGTGTTTACCAGGCTGGCAGGGCACAAACTGCCAATGTAAGTAATGTTAGTTATGGAACCTTTTGAAAATGATCGAATTGAATAAGATCAATCCACCAATTAGGGTTTTAATCATGTGACATAATCTACGACGCCATATGGGTAATTCTGTAAAGATCTGTCCAATGCTTCTTCTCCTAGACTTTATATCAGATGATCATGAAAGCTGGTCATTATTATTGAGTACCAATGCTACGTACAGTGTGTTCCGGGATTTGGGTCCACGGTCATCTGGTGTGCCATTTCGTGAAAATATGCCAAATAATGCTTCCCCTCGTAGAGTTTCAATCATATGATCATGAAAGTTGCTCATCATCATCGGATTTCAATGCTACATATAGGGTGTTCATGGATTTAGTGTCCAAGGTCAAGTGATGAGCAATTTGGGCCATTTTGTGGAAATATGTTAATACTTCTCCTCATAGAGTTTGAATCGGATGATCATAATAATGATAATAATAATAATGAACGGCTTTTATATAGCGCAAGTAATTCAAGATTGAAAAAACATGCGAATACGATAAACAAAACAAAAACAAACAGAAAAAAGATCATGAAAGTTAGTTATTAGTATCGACCAGTGTCCAATGTGCGATTCTATGGGAAATTGATTGAGAGAGTTGTTGTGACTCAAGTTATGAACCACATTGAGGAAAATCGACTGGCAGACCCTATACAGTCAGCGTATCGACCAAACCATGCCACCGAGACTAACCTCCTGTATGTTCAGAATAATATCATCACTGCAATTGATGCAAGTAGAGCTGTATTTCTCATACTCAAACAAACAAATGTGGTATAACTGGTTGTGCCGTAGATTGGTTCGCAGCTTATTTCAACTGCAGAAATTACCTTGTCACAGTTAGTGATGTCAGGTCATCAACCAGGAACCTCGAGGAAGGGCGCTTCAGGGTTCTGTTGTTAGACCCATGTGTTTTACCATGTATACCCGTCCAATCGGTGGAATTATTACTAGGCATGGGATTGAATATCACATTTATGCCGATGACGATTAGTTATTTCTACCGTTTGCCCCTAAAATCCCTGGGAAAATTGAGTGTGTACTTTTCTGTATCTGGGTATGTTTTGGGGATATTGAAAAATGCAGGACTAGCAATAACTCAAAGGTCAATCAAGAGAAAACAGATTTCCTAATCGCGTCATCCACTAACTAATGTCGCTTCTTTGACAATACAGTAATGCATTTTGATAGTGGAGCCGGATCACGCCCTCTTCATCCATTCGTATAAACCTTGGTGTGACAAGTGCATGCATATGATGGACCATGTCACCAACTTATCCAAATCTGTCAATTTCCCCATCTGCAACCTTAGTCAGATCCGTAAATATTTTAGCGTCGACACTTGTCACACCGCTGTCAGATCCCTAACCCTATATATGTTGGATCACTGTAATTGCTGCTAATAAACACGTCGTCTATTATTACCAAGAGTCTTCAACTCCTACAGCGCAAAGCAGCTCGTTCGATTCACCGAAAGCCAAAATTTACCATGGCGACCCCTCTCAATCATGACTTGCACTGGGCTGAAGTCTCTTCACGGTGATGCTCCACATTATCTCTCCAACAAGATATCTACGAGGCAACCTCGTTCCTCGTAACTCTACCAGCACTGGTGATCGTTGTCTCTCCGCGGCAGCGCCAAAGTTGTGGGATGCCCTCCCCGGCAGAGATGCGACCAACGCGGAACCTGTTGCTTCCTTGAAGAAAAATCTCCAACGACATATTTCCGTATAACATTGTTATGTATTTATTTGTGTAACGGTGTTTTTGCGCTTTTTGTATCTATAATTCTATATGAATGTATCCATTATTATTTTTGTTATAATTATTATTATTATTATTACTATATGTTTCTCCACACAACTTCTCAGTGGGTTTTCTGCTATTCGCTCGAACCTCGGAATCCTACCCGGACTTTGGGAGGAGGTCCAGTACTCATCTGAGAATATGGACACTTCCGAGTATCGCCGTCTTAACTGGTTTGTGTGCCACGTGCTTTCCTGGGATGCTGTTAAGGTGTTCTCCCAGCTCGTTTGGTATTGCCCCAAGTGCACCGATCATCACTGGGACAACCTTGGCTCTTCCCCTTTGCTCATGGCAGGTGTCATTTGGGATCGCTATATCCACTATTGTGGCCTCCTTGGTGGCCTTATCGATGATCACCTGGTCTGGGTGCCTTTCGTGGATGACTCTGTCGGTCCTGATCTCGAAGTCCCAGAGTATCGTGACCTTGTCATTCTCTTCGGTTGGATTAGGCTTGTGGAGCCAGGTGTTGGTGTGCTCGATCTTGACATCGTAATGCCTGCACACTTTATGGTCGATGATGGCAGCGACGTTGTTGTGTCTTGTTTTGTACAGACTGCCTGCGATCTTCTGGCACGCCGTTACGATGAGGTTCACTGTCCCATCTTTCTGGTCACACATTCGACATTTCGGGTCATCCGATATCTTTGTCACTCTGGCCTTGTGACATGTCGTTTGCAGGGCTTGGTCTTGCGCTGCCGTTATCGGGGCCTCTGTTTCTATCTTCAGACCCGTTCCCCGCCTCATCCAGCTGTAGGCATTTTCTTGAGATGTTGCTTCAGTGATCTGCCTGGGATATTGACCATGTAACATTTTGCTGGTCCATTTCTCCGAATACTCGTTTTGTCACAGTGCCCATTCATCGTTTTTGATCGGTAACCTGTTAGAGTACCACATTGCCATACTGCCAGCATCTAAGAATCTGTCTCCTTAGCCTTGCCGACGTATTCTTGGAAACCGGCACTCTGGATTTTAATGCTTGCCTTGATCTCCTTCAGGCCTCTGCCACCGTTCTTTCTTTGGGTGGAAACCTCCGTACATGGTCATGGTCTTGCGTGTCTTTCTGTCTAGACCCGCCATTTCACTCTCAGTCCAGTCGATGACGCCAGCTGTGTATGTGATCACTAGGAAGGCGTACGGTGAGTGTTAATCGCCTTTATCTTATTCTGGCCATTCAATCTGGACTTCAGCACTTGGCGTAGGCGTTTTATGTACGTTGTGGACACTGCTTGCTTCACCTCCTTTTGTTTATTCTCCATATTCTGCAGGATTCCCAGATATTTATATCCTTTGTTCAGGTCGACATCTCTTATTCGTCCGACGTCGAGGAGGAGCCCGTCTGTCATCTTGACCTTCCCTCTCTGGATGATCTGTCGGGCACATTTGTCAAGTCCGAATTCCATGCAGATGTTGGTGCTGAATATTCGGACTGTCTCAACGAGTGCTGTAAGGTCATTTTCTTTTCGAGCGTACAACTTCAGATCATCCATGTACAGGAGGTGGTTGAGCTTGAGTCCTGTTTTCAGCGTATAACCCTGTTTGGCCTGGTTGAGCATCTGGCTGAGAGGATTGAGGGCTACACAGAATAGAAGAGATGATAGAGAGTCTCCCTGGAAGATTCTGCACTTGATAGTGATGTCGGCGAGGTGTTGTCCTCTGCATGTGAGGGATGTTGACCAGTTTGGTGATTTGTGGTTTTGTTGGGTAACCCCATGTATCCTCATTGTGGATTATCCAGGAGTGTGGGACCGAGTCGTATGCCTTCTTGTAGTCGATCCATGCCATTGATAAGTCAGTGCGTCTTTTCTTGGAATATGTGATTAGCGCTTTGTCGAGGAGCAAGTGGTCTTTTGTGCCTCTACAACTGGGCCTGGCACCTTTCTGTTCTTGGCCGAGGAGTCGATGGTCGGTAAGGTGGGTGTTAATCCAATCGGCCAGTATCCCTGACAGTAGTTTCCACATTGTCGGTAGACATGTGATCGGTCAGTAGTTGCTGGGATGTGTTCCCTTGTCAGGGTCTTTCTGGATCAGGACAGTTCGCCCAGTGGTGAGCCAGGCTGGGATGTGATCTGGGTCATCGTTGTGAGGTGTTTCAGTAAGAATCCTTGTATTTGGTTGGGTCCAGGTGACTTCCAGTTACCCATATGTTTTAATTTCATCTTGATATCAGCAGCGCATATCCGGCTGATTTGTTGTTGTGGGGCATTGATGTTGGTATCGGTTTCAGCATTCCTGTGATGCTCCTTTTGTGAGCCCCATATCCCATTCCAGAATTCGAAGGCTTCTTGGCCGTTGGGTATGGTTGTTTCTGACACCCCGTTATTACGCAGTTCCTTTTACTAACTTACAAGGTGATTAACTACATGGCCCCTGACTTCATCTCAGAGCTTGCTCCGCTGCATGTTCCT
>JAUOBX010060760.1:0-13419 GCA_032360705.1 Eupentacta quinquesemita
GAAGTGAAGAAGCAACTAAGTGGCACGCTTGACTTTTCAGTTCCAGTATTGACATTTTCGCTTATTTGGGTGGAACAGATGAACAGTCGGGATGTGCACTCGAGCTCCCCGACAATTCTTCGCTTTGTTCCTCGCCGGGTGGTGCGTGCCAGTGGCGTTGCTATACATTTTTGGGTAAAGGGGGGGGCTATCTAAGCAGAGCGCCACCACAGGTTGGCGCAGCGCGTCTAATAACATTTTGACTGAAATATACCTCTCAGATGGCAGGAAGTAGCATCTGCGGGCAATAAAACTGGTTTCAGAGTTGTCTATAAATCATTCATGGCTGAAATATTCTATTGTCAGTAGGTGTCTACTCATCGAGTGATTTGGGGAATCCTCAGTGGGTCCAACCAACTGACCGAGTGTAGATGCTCGACAAATAATACAGCCAAAGACAGTCATGCAGCCTAATCAACCTACCGCGCAAGTTTTTCCCTCTCCCAACTAAAGACTTAGATAGAACTTTTCAACAGAATGCATCTCAGATCACAGGAAATAGCTTTTGCGAGTCATACTGGTTAGATAAAGTTGCTTGAAAAATTCTCCGTATTCTCCACGTTTCCAAGAATAGCAGAACATTCATAATTTTGGATGACCTATATTCCTAGGTCTGTGACTGGAAACATCTTTCAGTTGTGATAATTCATCAGGTGATATTATAGAGACAAACAGTGGCAAAAGTAATACCGGTATGCTTTAATGTGCGAGGTTGCATAATATTTGGAAATCGGGATAATAAAATACTATGGCGTGCATTTTCTAGATTTTGATAGTCAAACTAAGCCTATTTTTTACGAATCCATTCCGTTTTATGAATGGTAGAAAATGTCCAAATGTCAGTATAGTATAGTATAGTAGAGGCTACACTCTGAAACATGCTCCATTTGGGTAGTTGAGTCATTTTGCGTATTCCAGATTCAACTGGCTAATAATCGCATGTGCTAATAATCCAGCTAAATATACTTTTCAGATCTTGGATTAGGCTTGGTCCTGCGCTCGGCCGGGTGTGGCCAGACTCCTATATGATGACCTAATGACCGAGGTGTACAGAATGGAGAAGCATCCTTCAATAATAATGTTCATAAAGACTACCGCAGTGATTACCGGATACCGAGGTATGCACCGAGGGACTGCGATCTCTGCAGTCTGAGTGAGAGAGCCGACCTGAACTCGTCGTACCTGAGTCGTGCCCGACTAAGCAATTGCCCAAACGTTATAAAATGTGTTTGTGGGAAACACATGAACACACTAGTTCGTACTGCATTACTGCTGCTCTCTTAGTGGTTCGCAAATATTCTCATTTCATTCGTATTGAATTCCTATTGCTCCCTCACTGCATTCTCGCTGCATTCGTACCGATTCGTTCAACGTGCGTAGAACGTCCTTGGAGAACTTTACTCCGGTTTGCGAATCACCGCGAATCATTCCGACTCCTCAATATTCTTTATCCGCCGACATTCGCGGTCATTCGCGAACCATAATCGCGAAGGTGTGACCGGGGCTTAGGAAGTGGACAGCATGTGACGAAAATCGTGGCTACGTCACAGCGTATCACCCGTTCAGGTAACTCTTCCTGTCCAATTTCGTCTTAGCTTTTCTTCAATATATCTGTAACGCTTCGCGTGACAGGGCTATACTGAATATGGAAAAGTTCTTGCAACCACTGATGTCTGTTTTCGCGCTAAAAATTTCAGAGGCGTTCACATACACTGCATGTAGCATATTGCATATCGAAATATCGTATGTTTTCCGGAGACTCAGCCTAAGGCCTATACGTAGGGGATATTACGTATTCCCCTCCATCCCAGAGGGAAAGGTTGGGCATACCACACTTATGCAAACCCGCAGGCACGTTAATTAAAATTATGCAGAGGGGAATGCTAATGTGAACAAAAGTTGTACATATATATAAACATATGATACGTAGACAGCTAGACGACACGCTTTCGTATACAATCATAGTCAATCTTCGAACGCACAGCCGATCGATTGTCAACCCCATTCTTACGCCTATGGACAATGTGTACCCACATTGACGATGCATTTTGAAACAAATTATCATATATCAAACATCTCACCTCCCACAGTCATAAAATGAATTATTTGAAAAAAGGGCAAGGCTGTGCCTACACTCTTTGTAGCAAGATGTTGAGAAAATCACATGAAATGTTTGGTTAGTGTTTGAAAATAATGCCATCTGAAATAATTTGGGCTATTGTCGTCAAGAAAATTGAGTGAAACTGAACATTTACTTTCCACACACTCACGGTTGGCTACACTAACATTGTGTCGCGCAGCCGAATAACCTGTCTAATAATAATGTCTTGTTTTCAGGTCGTACTTTTGCATGTGAAAAGCCAAGAGACCTTCGGGTATTTGGCGCTATATAAATACTTATTATTAATATAAAATTAGCCCACTACAGGGATGATTTCCGCTGCAAAGGGCTTGAAATAAACGTTACGCATTAGGTCTGTCAAATCACTAGATTGTCAAAGGTATAACATTCTGCCATATCGGTTGAACTTTTAAAATCCCTAATATATCTGCTTTCTATTGATGTATAGACCACATCTGACAGCTGTGCTCCTGCTCTAGGCATATTAGGCAGATAATCGCATAATTCCATTGATTTTGTACAGACTCTTGTAGGAATTGGGTTAATGGAGACTCGTCACAGATCCATCCGTTTTAATGCCAGCCAAGATTCGAGTGATACACCACAGGGCACGATTACGTATATACACCGTGTAGTACGTATATGTTGCATTATTATGCTGATTTGGTAGTTTCAACGGTTCTTTTCTGTATTGGGTTAAGTTTGCTTCATACCTGCTAAAGATAATAATGGGGAATCAAGTGAAATATGAGGAGAGTGAAGCCAACATCATTCATGATGATGCGGAAGCTGCAAACCCTCACAAGACTCGAGTTCGCATGGAACAGAGACAAGAGAAATGTACGAATATGTTATACTCGGATTGCAGAGAAACGGATAGATTCCGCAGCGTAAAAAGTTATATTGAAATCAAATAAAACACTCTTCCACTCTTATCATTAAAATCTCCTTAATTTTCGAACAAATATGATTGTCAAATCCAATCTAGATCCGCATCTGTCCCGATAGATTCCTTGCTCACGACCTCCGACAGTTACCATGTGAGATACAGTGTATTATAGGTGCTTGTATAGACCTCCGACAGTTACCATGTGAGATACAGTGTATTATTGGTGCGTGCATAGACCTCCGACAGTTACCATGTAAGATACAGTGTATTATAGGTGCTTGTATAGACCTCCGACAGTTACCATGTGAGATACAGTGTATTATTGGTGCGTGTATAGCCTACAGTATGTTTATTTGGTCGATACAAAACTGTATTGTTCTAACTCACCACCCAACCTGATCAGGCAACCTACCAGAAATTAAGTTTGGGTTTACTAACTATCTGACTATCAGCTGAAAAAATATGTAATAATAACAATAATATCAAATGCTTATGTAGCTCTTCACATGAAGAATATCCCAAAGCGTTTCACAGTGATCAACAGGATTGTATTCTCTGTTCAAATGAAAAATACATCGTTTGTCAACCTGTAGCAGAGTATGTATTAACCTACATGCTGCACAGATATTAGTTGGTGTAATTAACTGTATATATTTGATTGCCTCTTCGAAAATGTTCGCGAACGTGAGAACAGTGTGTTCGTGCGTATCGATCACACATGTAGGGCCAATGCGCACTTCTTTCGGTAGAAATTCGGCGGTTGGTTGAAGCTAACCCTGATCCATGACCCTAATCCCGTGCCCTAAGGAATACTATAATAGAGGTTTCACAATGACAGTAGCCAGACAGAAAATACCTTCCGATACAGTTCGAATCAGCTGCCCATGCAGGAACACGTTCGCAAACTGCTCTTGTTTGTGAATCTCCCACCACCTGACCAGCGAAAATTAAAGTAATTTAAAATGATAAAAAACTGAAAACATAATATCTTGAGAAGAACCAAACTGACAGGAATGTATGACCTTACAGGGAGATTCGGGGAATGTCTCCTGTGAGAATGAACTGAGTCATAGTGTGACATACTGTAGGAAGGCCTGAACTACTATGTTATTATGCATCTGCACGTTGATCTGTGTTCGATGTTGCAGAACACGTCAATACCTATATAGTCTGCGAATGGGCAACACGAGGGAGTCAGTTACAGCCTATGATTCGTGTTGGTGTTCTCCGCCTTGTAGTCATGGTAATGCCACTTTGAGAAGACGCATTTAACTGATTAATGTAGCAAGATATCCTCGTCTCCAACTTACCCTGCAGTATGTTCGATAGATCATATTATTGGATTCCCTCCAGAGGGAGACTTGCCATCAATGGTACCTCCGATGCTTCGTTCACCAGTTAAACCACACCGTGCTCGATTTCGAATCTGTAAAATCCAGGCAAGCAATATTCAAGGGCTCACGTTCTTGTTCAATCAAGAATTGATGCCAGAGCGATCTGGTATTCGCTTTCTCCGTGGACGGAGAAATCTTTGATTGCTTGAGCGTGTGGGTTTCATTCCCCAGGCGCTTGAATACTCGCCATTCACGCAACTGCCTCGAGCATGCGTGCATTAAATGAAATCTTAGCCCGCTCCCTAAATTGATTAAGGATTCCATGGATTCATCCTCTTTCTTCTCTCATTTTCGCTCAATCTAACTCACTCCCTATCTCCGAATGATTTGTTCGCTCGCTAAATGGTTTTATCTGATGGCGGATGAGTTAGCATGTCGATGGCTTGCATATAGCGATATCAGGATGGAAGCGACAGTTCCATTAACGTACACAGTAGTGTTCGATAAACAGCAGAAACGCTCGTTTGTACACCACAGCTGTATTATGCACATAGAAGACACTTGGCCTGAATAGAGGGGAAGTTTGCTAATGAGTTTGAGAAGAAAAAAATCCTGATGATGGGAATACTCGTAAGTCACATTATCTGTGGGTGCTGAAACTAATGAATGTGTTTGTAAAACCAACCAACCGGTTGGATCGAAAGATGGTAATGCTGCGCTTGCGCTATTTCTCTTACCCATCTTAGTGGTACACTTATATTAGCTAAAAGGTGTAGCTGCCTCATTTGCAGAAAGGGGTCAATAAATAATACCCCTAAGCATATAGGCAGCGTATAGACCATGTTCTCAGACCCAGTCCTCCGAACTGCCATTTCCCCTGCAGGCGAGCAGTAATCAGCAGTTTTCCTCGGATTGAAACTCTACATTAGCTCATCTCGCTTATTGGTACGTGAAATGGTAGACCGAATTGTGCCATCTCGTGTCTCAGAATAGTCGAACTGGGGGTTATACAAAGGGAACCAGTATCTCTGTACCGATTCATGCCTATACTGATGCTATGGAGATTTTCGCACGCTCACGCATGAGGTTATCCACGTTCAGTTTTACTCAAGCCTTTCTCAAGGAATTCCCAGGGAACAACCATTATCCGAATATCTAGTTTAACTCAACATTTAACTGGACTGTTTCACGTGCTTCGAGTTCCGCGTTTCACCAACGTTGTCACTCCAAAGGTGGGATTCCATATGTGCGGAGGCGGGATGCGGCAAAACACATGAACGTCGATTGTACGTGAACGGAAACGTGTAAAGTACCCGAATAAGCTGTAATAGAGATAAAAACTTATCCCATCGCGCCAAAAATTCACTCTAAAGGAGATCGAACGAGCGTCGTGTGAGCAAAATTACCACGTGTACCAATGCGGCATCGATGCCGCATATCGCAAATGAGTAAGGTGGAATATCTCTCTTATTAGGCACTTTACCGTCCGTATTCATGAGCTGTTACCTATTTATTGTGTTGACGCATCATTCTACAGGCTTTTTCCGTTCCAAAAGTTTCCCTTCTTCACGAAACAGTGATTTTGACAATTATTCTGCATCCCGCATCCGCACATATGAAATCCCACCTCTATGCGAAGCTGCAAATTCAGGCGAGCAATCTGTAATACGCGCTTTGGTTCTTGGTCAATATAGGGGCGATGCCAGAGCGCTCTGGTGATCGCATGCAATGTGATCGTTCAAATTTCTGATTGCTCTAGCGCGTGGGATGCTACCCCAAGCGCTCCTCGCAATATCCACATATATGCTTACGTATACACGCTTTGGAATTTAAGCCTGCTCCCTAATTTGATTAAGGATTCTGTCACGTAGGCCTCATTTTCATCCCTCTTTTGCTCAATCTAACTCCCTCTCCATCAGGGAATAAATTTGTTGTCACCTAGAAGGTTGCATCCGATGGCGGACGAGTTAGTTATTCGATGGCTACGTAGGGAATACTGGGATGAATGTGGCAGTTGAATCAAACGTAGGCAAACGCATTCGTGTGCGATGAACAGCCAATGCGGATGATAATAGCCGAAATGTGAGGTTAACATGGCTAAGATTGAAAAGTAGTTTGCTCGTGAAATCGAGAGGAAAAGTCGATCTTGATAATAGGATTGTCTGCCTGATAAGTATCTCTGTCCGGATAGCGCCATAGCCATTATATGTGTTTGTAGAATCGATGGAGTGACCGGGGTGGGGTGATCAATTTGTTGCACTGTTATTCGCAGTCTATCATGTTTACACTTGCCGACGATGTAACTGCTCCTTCTTTCACGACGAGGGAATCAACTCGTCAAAACAGTCATATCACTGCTGTAGTATATGCTGTTCTCAGTTCCGGCCCTGATTCTTCCATTCTCCTTTCCAAAGTACTACCTATGTAGCCGTTTCACTGTGTATTTGACACCGCTCCAAAAAACTGATTAACGCACATCTCAAGTTAGCGCACTCTCCCATGGACAGATCTATATTGAAGCAGTAACTATTTAGCTTTTAATAGTTAATTTCAGTTTATGATTATGACCTATGAAATCCACAGATTTCCCATTATCAATGAAATGTTTGCGTTATTAATTTTCCGTATCATATATGTACCGTAATAGGTTTATATCAATTTGTGTGCGCCCCATCGAAACTCTGAATACTTCGTCCCGTTTGCTGAAACCATCAGAGATATATCATCTCCAGAGCCCATATGTATACCCTTTTGTGGTCCTCTGGGAAATTTGGTCATACACCACAGACAGTATAGAGCCTATCATATTCCATCTCCTTGAATTTCAATTTAAAATTGCTACTGCTTGAACTAATGTAATGAAACGATGAGACGGTATGAGAGAATACCGAAGAACGAATCTCTGTGATTAAATCGTTGGTCGCTTCTGTCATTCGAGCGTTCGAGCTCTATCCGTCTTGTCGCTTTCAGTTTAGCTATCTCTTTGCGAGAGGTATCTTCGCCATCCGAACTGATTGATATTTAGAATGTTGACGTAAAATGGAGTAGTGTACTGGTAGCATAATTATAGCCAACGAGATACGCAATGACGAGTCATATTAAAGCTGTAATAAATATTCATCGCAGGGTTAGTTACTTAACCCCGTGCAAGATTTCATCGACACCTTTTGAGGTCAGTCTCGGGCTGACTGACCAACACATTCTGCTTTTCAAACGGGTTCACAGTAAACAATATGATACATAACCAAAGTAACAATTGCTATTGTGAGATGGACCAATACATAGAAACTACGGCAATACATTAGCCAAATAATTCAAGGTTACACTTGGTAAATTCCCCTGAGCTAAAACCATGCAAACGGCAATACCCTCGAATTGGGATTAGAAACTGGGTCCCAGATGACTTTTGACCAATCAGAACGCAAGAAACGAGGAAATTATGCTCTATCAACATTTATGAGGACACATGTAGGCCAATTCAGTGAGCATTTTCATATGTATAAAATTAAGTTGAGTTTTGGCATTCTAAACATGAATAATTTGGGGAAAAACCACCATAAATCCGACGGACACACAAACGTATACACACATGCACAGACAAACACATACACAAATACAAACTATTTTGTGTGTACCACTTCACGAGACCCATTGACTCCCATGAGTACCCCACCATAGAGTACCTCCCAATGCAAGTAACTCCCCCAATAGAAGTGTTACCATAGCAATCATTGCCATAGTGACCAACACCAGTGAATATGCCGGTTGAATTGGCAAACATACTACAATATACTATCCGGCTTTTCGGGACTGATGAGATGATAACACGGCAGGGCAACATTAGGCCAATGAATCCCTCCTCCTGGCTAAGTGAGAAGTATCTTGGCGTATCTACAGGTTCGAGGAAACTATCGCCCGATGCTCTTGGAGGAATCAGGGCCGTTTCGGTTGTGGATCGGCATCGGCAATAAGTTGCCACTCTTCGACCAGTATTCACATGGTATCGGGAGTGTTAACTCAGATCATGTCCGCATATGGGAACGATTTCAATCCCACTGATAGTAACTGCTTATACAGGCAACCGACGAAACTTGTCTAACTATGTCTATTGCAACTATTCCCAAACAACGCCGCCCCTAATTATCACGCACTGGAATAGAACCCAGAACACAAGACTATCCTAGCAAACACAAAACGTTATCATAACATTTTTCAAATAGCCGCTGGATATGTTTTATAACGTTAAATGTGGTGTGATGAAAATGTCATAGAAACGTTATTTCAATAATTTTTACATTATAACATTATTATTAAATTCATATAACAATCTTGCTAATGTTTTATAAATATTATATTAAGGGTATAACGAAAAGATGTTTTGAATTAACGTTTTATGACATTTTTATTACACCACATTTGACGTTTTTAAAACATTAGACGAAACATTTTCATAACGTTTTCAAAAATGTGTTTGTGTTTACTGGGATGTTGATTGCGAGGCCGACTCTGGAGAAGAAAAAACGTTTCCATGCAGTGGTGTACACAATCTGTTGCATGCTAAGCTTCACTAATACCGCTCTGCCACTGTTCCGTCCGGATGCATTCATTGGTTTGCCATTCCCGATACCACTCGAAAATAAAATGATGAACAACAGGTTTTATATATGAAGTACATATTCACGATCAAATGTCGTCGAACTCAAATCTACAGAGAGTGTTTGCAGAAAACGCTAGTTTATTCCAACTCACGTAGAATCCGGTGAATATAGGGTAAATACACAAAATTAACACCAGAGGAAATATTGAGTGGATGATCGATAATCGGCTCAAGGCGATCGAAGTTCCGCATTCCATGAGAATCTTCTTATAGATCGGTTGATTAATCAGCAAATTTGAAAGGAAAGAGGCGTCTGCTATTTGTTGGTAATACAAAATTATGTGCATATAGGCTTCCTCATGAAATGTGTCAGCGAATGTTAACCTCTTCAACTTTATAACATGGTTCGTAAGCGTAGTTTGCAGCTTTCTTTTTCTTTATACAGGAGTTGTTAATACAATTGCCAGTATCTTGGTCGCAATAAATCAGGCACATATAAGTTAAAACGCGCTTGATGACCCGTCAATATCCATGCGAGATTGTCTCCCCTTCATTTTCTTCTTCATCTTCTCTCAAGATGGTGATATGAAGGAGCCGCGACCCTGGAAAAACTGAGAAAAATCAACACATTACCAAAAGTCATGGGTGAAGGCTTTTCGGACCACTGGTTCCAGTTAGGTGATGAGCAGTGAGGGAGCAAGCCAGCGGTAATGGAGGTAATTTCCTGTCATCAACTACTACTTTCGAGGTACTAATATACAAATTTCCGATTTCAAAGTTTACGAATGATTCCGTGAAAACGATTTAATTGCGTTTTACTTAAACTGCATACAGCTAATTCTTTCATGTATCATGTCTACCGAGGAAAGTATTTTCTCCTACAGTTCATTGTTTGATATTCTCCCTCCGATTACGCAATTGGGCAATAATAGTTGGTTATTTTCTTCAAGTAAATTAGTTAAAATTCAATTATTTCCATCGGCCCCTTCGTCTTGGCGCCATGACTGTAGTCTCATCTCGAAGGAGTTCTACGTTATTAACATCCGCTCATTTTGGATTAGGCATGAATTAGGATTTTTTCCATATATGGAAGGGTATGGATTTCATGAACACTGTTTAATTCTTGTCTCTCTATGACGCCGTAATCGGTTTTTATATACGATCGAAAAACTAACAACTCCTATAATATGCTTCCTTCGACAGTACGGGAGATATACAGTTGGCTTATTGTTCACTCTACTGAACTTGATTTCGAATTTCCCAAATTCGTGTATCCGAACGTCTCATGTTCGTCAGTTGGTGCGATATATTTGCATTCGTAACACAACACATCAACAAATGTACACGATTCTCAAACATGTTACACTGTCTTGACACTCTAACACGCCTAATTTGCCACAAGTCTTTTGTCATCTGGTTTTGTAGAGTGAAAAAATCGCAACTTAGCATACATGCTGATGTTCGTAATCCTCATGCTATACCTCATGATATACCTCCCGCCTTCCCTCCCCGCTTCTAATGACATGAATCTCCTAGGCAGTTTCTGGTGGTGGCGTGAATTTCAACATTGGAATCCCTTCGAGGCCACCTAAGCCTAGAAATGTTTGCGTGTCCGACAAATGAATGTTTATTGATTGAAAATTAAACAACGACACGACCTCTGGTCCCGCCTAGACGGAAAGAAGCGAATGGTAAGGGACTAACAACTTGATGTAAAGTTTACTTTATCCATGACATTGAACCTGTTCGAGAGCATGGGTTGAAACTTGATCATTGACCCCAAAGTTTAAATGTACCTCGTTCACCTTGTTTATCATTCCTTTCTCATATCATGGGACATCCCGGTGAGACATTAGGTATTCGATAGCGCATGACTGCTATTTTCAATAGAATGACTTAGTTACATAATGCGCAATGGTTCCGGAACCGACTGAGTCTTAAGGGCATGGCGATGGCAAAATCATATACCATTTCCACTCCTGTCGGTCATGAGCAACCGCTGGCATATATCATGACAGACGTCTATTCTTAATGCTTCCACATCTTCTTCTCCGTCTGCTCTGTCTCTTCTTTTCCTGCAAAATGTATTGAATTAAGGATGGTCCCTGACATCCCCTCTGGTTTTGTCATATGTCTCTACTATATGTATTTTTGTATTGTGATCGGTATGTCTCCATAGTGGGGACGTGTTGGTTCTGTGGCATTCGTCCCCTTTGTCTTGCCTCGATATTTGGGATGAGCATGGAGAATGTCTGAACCCACATTCGCAGTAGGAATGAATTTCTCTGCGTAGTTTGCTACTAGTAACGCAATATAAGCATACGTGCTTTACTGTGTCACGTTTTGACTGACACACTGCCCATGCACACATATAGTTTAATCGACAACAAACGAAAACCCAAGAGCATTTGGTAACGTGTTGTTGTTATTGCAAATCTTGTTCACACATATCTGCATGTGGTTAGCAATTTGATACACCTTTTTGTGGTTGAAATTGAGACTCCCGTGTCTACAGATCCATAGAAACTTATGTCGTCGAAATTCTCTCAAGAAAATATTAGGTAGTTCGGATAACGAAACAAATCTTCTGCGGAATAAAACAAGAAAAAGATCCCTGAAAGACAGAAAGAGCCCGAACGCCCGAAAGACGAAACTGTCCACAGTTTCAATCACAAATTGTTCACCTCCCTCAATTTCAAGCGACTGTTTCAATAAATTAGCTACAGCAGTGACGAATGTTAGAGATTGCAATTCAAGGAGATGGAATACGATATAGGCCTACTGTCTCTGATAATAAGTAAGATTCCCCTGAAAACCGCAAAAGGTAAAGGAGTCAGGGCTCTGATAGCGTGCTTGCGAATTGAGATAAACTCATCATGGCACATATATATAGGCTGTGAGAGAGTAATGACGCAGATTTTTAACGGCAATTGGATGTATGTATTTCATTTGGCATAATCACGAACTGAAAGTAACGATTTTATACTTAACATTTTTAGGCCTATAAATGTGGATATGGAAGAGTGGGCTAAGTTGAGTGCGTTAATCAGTATCTTTGGGCGGTGTAGGTGTATAAGTATAATTGAGTTTTTTTAGAGAGAACTATACACCATTACACAGAGACACCTATACGAGCAAGATGGAAAAAAACGAGAATTTCTCCATCCGTGCAAATGCTTTTTCCGAGTTACCGGAACATTAGTAATTTGTAGTTTCCTGTGTTAGAATAGGGAACGCGTTCACTGCTGATGTCAGACGACGCGAGTGTAATTCCCACGTGGAGTCTCTATCCCACACGAGGGGGAGTTTAGCGATAATCTATAGTGCAGATGCTGAAATCGAGGTTTGAACCAGGAACCTATGTCACCAATGTGGGAGGTGGTAACACATAATATAGCAGTAGTATTGAGAAATAGAAGGAATGAACGCCACATTTGCTAACTCTAATAATTTCATTTCCAGCATTTGAATCGCACTGTCTTTCACATCAGGAGATGCCGCTCTTTTTGCCAGAGAGACGTGACTGTTTCGGATGAGCTGATTCCCCCGCAGCAAAAGGAGCAGTTGTACCGGCTCATGTAAACATGACCAAATGAGTAACACAGTGACTGCAAAAGTAACGCAAATGCAGCATTAATCATTCTCCAATCCGGTCAGTTCATCAATTCTACGAACTTTGTAGCAAGATTTCCCAGCTGAGGGCTGTAAAAAGATTTACGCTATGAATTGGAATGGAAATGATAATGCTACCTGATATAGCAAACCCAGAAGAGGAGCCAGGGCTCTGATACCGCACTTGCAAATTGAAATTATGATGCGTACAATTATTCACGGAGAACTTCATTGGCAATTGGATGTCTGTAAATTTCATAGGTTATAATCATAAACTGGAGGTATTTCATACTCAACGATTTGTAGGCCCATATAAATTTGGATATGGAGGAGTGGGCTACCTTGAGTGCGTTGATCAGTTTTTTAACGGTGTCGGATATCAGCGTGATAGAGAGTACTGTTAGAGAGATTAGTTGGGCTGCTGCTCGTATAGAGGTCAGCATCAGAAACTTATATTCACTTGTTTAAGCCATTTGCGCTGCATCAGTTACAGACTATTGAGGAGTTGTTGAACACCAGTAAATTCCAGTTGGCATTCTCCAGAATAACAGGACACAGGCCTAGATCCCTGCTTCTCGGAACCGCCATTCAATGTCCTCATCAGAAAGACGTGGATGCTCGTATCTACCCACGGGTAGTTGCTATCGCGAATACGAATCAGTTTGGCGACAATCGGATACAGATGATTTGATCTAGGTTTGAACTAGGAACCTTCGTTCACCACATTCTGGAGTTATTAAGAAAACATATGACAGTACCAACAGGCAACAGAAAAATATTCACCAAGTTTGACAACGGGAATAATCGTATGCCCAGCAAGTCGAAC
>JAUOBX010060982.1:0-13415 GCA_032360705.1 Eupentacta quinquesemita
TATTGTCAGTACTGCCGTCCCGTTCAAGTGTGCATAGAATTGCAAATCTGTCGCCATCTTCTTTTCTTCGTAAGATGTTCACTATTTTCTCCGTTGATGCACCTTTGATCCCGCAGGCGAACCGATAGACGTGCTGGAGGTCATATGGGTCCAGATCCTTAGCAATCCTCCTGAGCAGAAGCGAGTAGGGAAAAACAGTTGCAATTCTGGCGAATTGATGGGCTGCATACCATTCACAAAACAATTTATGATAGAAGTGGACCTCAGTCTCACACTCGATATGCTTAGATCGTTGTGGAGGGTCATTTATCTTTATCACCTCTTCTTCTACAAGTATGCCGATACGGACGTAATGTCGATAGAATCCGCCACCCAATTTCCGGATAAGGTAGTTGCGTGACCAAACGATATGTTGGTTCTTCCCTTTCAGTCCGGTAAATGCTATCTCATCTAGTCTACCATGATGTTGCTCGTACACCTCATTCGCCCTCACTTCTTCATCTGACAATTTGTTCCACATGTGGCTGTGAAAACAGGAGATCATATACCGGAAAAATCCAGTAACTGATTCAAACGATTCAATGTCTTCGTTTTCATGGGTCATATGAGCGAACATAACAAAGAACAGTGGGACCTGACAGAGGTCGCCGAGAACCGGGTTTTTCTGCAGTTGCTGCAAGATGCGCAAACCTTCTTCAATGTCTTCACCAACAACAGCTTTTCGGATGTATTTATCTCTTGCTCTATCATCGAAGCCTGTCAACTTGATCCGGATGTTCTCTGACGCGAAGTCCTTTGGTAAAAAAGATGATCTTGTGGTCAACACTAGCCCAGCATGCTGTAAAATGTCATTCCTAATGATTAGAGATATGTCTGTATCTGAATCCTCTTGATCTGGATATTCATCGTAGCCATCTAATACTAGAACCACTGAAGAGCTTTTCCTCAAAATATTGTTGATTTCGTCCTCAGTTAGACAGGTGTCTCGTGGAAGCAGAAATCTCTTAATTGCCTCAGCAATTGATTTTGTTCCCCCTAACTGCCTCAGTCGAAGGAATACTAGTACTCCCACATTCTTCAACTGTGACTCCTCAACTTCATTGCACCAATCATATATGAGCTGAAGAGCCAAAGTCGACTTCCCGTAGCCAGGCTCGCCCTCTATGATGCACCTCTTTAACACACTGTCGCCTTCACTGAAGATCTCGTGATACGAATGCATCTGTGACCACTTGCCACTACTGACGACGTTGCGTGCTAAGTACTGGTACTCGATGCCACCTTCAACGAATACTTTATCAACGCAATACATCCTCTCCTTGATATATGGGATCGGTTGTACCTGGTCATAGAGGGCTCTGTATTTGTATTTCAGCTGCTCTACAAATATTGACTCTAGATCTGTCGGGATAGAACAAAATAATGAATATCATTCCACGTACATGATACTCAATAAAATGACAATACGCCAACAATGACAAGAACACAACGTTGTGTTGTGATATCCTACCGAATTGGTGACGTAACAACAACTCCGAACCTCGACGCACAGCCAGGCAAATCGGGAAGTGGGTGGGGGTGGTGGTTCGGGAATAATCTTCCCTCAAATTGACGATTGCGAGTGACCTTGCAAGTATGACCTTACAAAAATCAGGTCACAGTATAACATTTGTATTTTTGCCAGTGCCAAACAAGCATGGGGGACAATGGTATAGGGTGGTACAGGATGGTACAGGATGGGTAGTGGAAATGCCAGTAACTGAATAGAGGGTGTCATGGCTGAATGGACGTGTTCATGTATTGTAAAAGTACAGTCGCGTGCGATATATACTCTCAACTAGAAATGACCATGATATATTAAGGCATGAATATGTAATATATTATTATGTATAAATGTGTATGCAGGTGTATATGATGTCAAATGAGGTCGAATTGGGTTAATTCGTCAAATGATGCTAAAAATATCATCAGACGAAGAACATACAGGAGAACACAACTTTTCATTGACCCACAATATTTAGTTGACAATATGTTAGCTATCATCTATTATGATCTTCCGTTCATCAGTTCAGTGTTCTTACTAGTTTGACCCCTCACATGCAGATCGATAACATCAGATGACTGTTGACAGGAGCATTGTAGACGGATGGTGTAACTGACTATATGGTTTGCCTCAACGAAAGGAATCTCGTTGTTACGAAAAATAACCCTGAAGGTCACACGGTCAAATGGTGTCAACATGTCAAATCAGGGCCGTAGCTAGGGTCATGCGATTGGGGGTGTGGAGGTCTGAAATTTCAACTGGGGACAAGGAATTTCCAACTGGGGTATGTGCGCGCAATGAGTGACATGGAGGAGGGGTCTGAGGGGGAATTTTACCATATTCGAATGGCATTAGATGCAAACAGGTACAATCTAGCACATCTAAGCACCCAGTTTCTTCTTGAAAAATAATGACTTTTTACAAGGAACAGAATATATCATGATATTTTTTTTGTGGAAATGTGCCTCCTCATCGGGAATTGTTTGCATTTTGAATGGCCCCATGTGTGAAATGGTGCAATAAAGCACATTCGTGCAGTCAGCTAGTTTTGGAAAGAATTATGAGTCACCAAGAACATATTATATTATTATCTATTTTTTGTGAAACTGTGCAAATGTGCCCCTCTCAATTTGGGGGAATTTTCCATTTTTCAAATTCGCTCAGATGCAAACTGGTGCCATATATACCACATGTAAGGCCTTTCTACCAATATTAGGTAATATTATGATCTAAATCACTGGTGGAAGTGTGCACACGTGCTCCTCCCTCCATATATTGGAAGTTCAACAATTTTTGAATAGCCACAAATGAGAATGGTGCAATATAGCACATCTGAGGATCCAACTCGTTTCGGAAGTAATTATGAATATCAGAAGTTTCAGATGATATTATGATTCATTTTGTTTGTAGAATGCGCGAATCATTGGGACAATCTACAATTTTCAAATGGCCTAAAATGCAAACACGTGTAATACCGCACATCTAAGCGCCCAATCCGTTCTGGAAATAATGAAAACGATTTTCGCCATTTATACCCCACAATAGCTATAGGCTGGTGGGGTACGGATCTCCCCGCGCTGCTCGTGAGTTACAGTGTGTTCAGCTGCTGGTTAGGCCGAGCGGGACACTGTACGTTACTACGTGAACTTGCCGCGGACAGGGATTATCAAATATTGTCCTGGAATAATTTAACTGATATACATGGCACAGCGGGTGAGCACGCTTTCATGGACTTTGACCTATTACGGTAATGCTATGGTATTCATTTTGACAGCTTCGGGAGGGAGGCTTCAAGTGGTAGAATTTGCTATGAAATCTAGTTTGATGGATTTTTTTTATGATAAATTTGTCATCAGTTCCATTCAATGGTCGATAATGTACCGGAAATTCGCGCTTCGCGCGTACTGACGGGAATACCTATTCTCTATTTCCATTGATCACATTTAACATATGCTAATCGTCATAGGCCCCTATTGTTTTCAGTTTCGGGCAAATCATTGACACTTATGTTTGGTCACGGAATTCAACAATTCGAAACGTATTACCCGAATTATTTGTGGAATGCTTTTTTCAGCGCGCTCTGCGCGCATTGCTAGTTTTTTCCCAGTCGAAATGCAGGTATAATTTTCTTCGGCAGAAGGCCTTCATGCATTGCAAGTACTCTCGTGGGCATGTGCAGGCAGCGTAACTGATCTATTTATTCCATACGAAGTTTCGATTAACGCGCAAAATCTCCCTCCTGGTACAGCCCACGAGTAATGAAAAGTGTAGCATGCATATGTGCAAGAATGTCACTGAGCAAAAGTTAAAAGGTGCAATATTCGAAAAGGGCCTGAAAAATATGATGTTAGCAAACCTTCTGACAGGCGAGCAGCGGTGTATTGACAAGATTATAAGACACATATTTAACGAAAGTAAATTGATATGAAAAATGTGGACAAAATCGAAGAATATTATCAACAATTTATTTAGCTGAATACATTTGCAGTCATGAAACCCATGTCACAACCGAATACTTATAGCTGAAAACAGTATATAGGAGCCATCTGCTGCCATCTGGGGGGGGGGGGGCACATATACACACAAACGCACAGACGGACACATTGACACTCCTGTGTCATCGCATGAAATGCTGTTGCCTTCGGCATGGAATGAAAAATGGTAACGAAATGAATCAGCTAGGACTGATCCTGCGAGGAATGTTGCTGACTTACCCGCTGTGGAATCAAGCATTGGAATTTCCTGGAGTAAGAAACAACACATAATATCAATACATTCAAATGATGGGGGTGCAACAGAGGTGTGGTGGTTGACAACATCTGTTTACTTCACTTTTTTAAAGAAGAGCTTAATAGGTAGCAAGGGACAATGTCTGAGAATTGATGAGTCCGCAACCTCTAAAAGACAGTGAAGGCACAGTTATTCAGTCAAACCAGTTTATATCGTGATATCTCTGGTGAAACAATATCTCTAACATGTGTTATTAGTTCGAAGATCAACTGCCGATGCAGCAAACATTTTGCGTTCGTGCTTAAACAACGAGGTGTTATACGCGGGGCCGTTATAGAGCACTAGATCAGCTTATCAGTCATATGTCGATGTAAATGCAGCAGAACCATGCACAACAGCAGTTATATCATGTTCTGATCACCTCAGCCACGAGACTTGGTGGACCGTCGTAATTGTGCATGAATTTGTGTGTATGTAACACTTAGGATTATCCCATGACAGGTTGTACCTTATCATCATGTCATATGAAAGGGTGTATTCATTTCTAGGCACACATGAGGTCAACGGTCATCTGGAGAAACACTTCGTTCAATCGAGAACGACATGAACAAAAACCCACAAATTTGATTACATAACGATTAGGTTCGAAAAATCCTACATAGGTGACTCGATGATAATTATCAAATGATCAGTTTCGTAAACCAATATTGCTAATTGTATACGGTCTGTAGGGAATTACGTTTAGTGGCTATTCGTGTGGTATATTAGTAGCTGCTGGTAAATACCATATGTGGTAGGTCAGAACTGACTGAATGAGTCACCTGTCGAAAGTTGAATAGCCGGCGGGTGGGGTCGAATAGTGCAAAAAAAATAGTTGGGGTCAGAACGATCGCCACGTTCCGGCACGCGAAAAATGGCAATAAATTAGTTTCGTCGAGAAATTCAAAATGGTGCCGCGACGTCCACCAAACTCATCCGAAATTTTGGGAGGACGGAAAAGTGTGCCGTGTTTCATGTCTATTGCATGTACGTTTCAGAACGTTATGACAGACGTACGGACGAACGGACGTACGGAGAGACATGATGACTGCTTGCCGAAGCTAAACAATGATTGCGACTGTATTTACAAATATGTTCACATCATATAAGATCAATGGAGGACTTGACTACTCCCACTCCGCTGTCAAGGCATACATAAAGCTACTTTTACATATCATTACTGGTATATGGGCTGGGTGAGTTCCTTGTTATATATTCGGCATTTTCAGACTGTATTTGAGACCTACACGATTGCTTGGAGTATTTACCAGGGCCAATTGGGTCATAATTTGCTCAGGTAATGTCCATATGACTCGCATTCGGTTTGGCCTGTGCAGATCTGTGTATATTGGAGAACCAACGAGGCCTTATATAGTATACAGATCACTTTTCCTGTGTGTGCTAACACAGCAAACCTCGCATAGAATTCAGTTGTTAGAGGAGTAAAACCATGCAATACAATACAAAACACGTTCAGAATCATGAATAAGGTCAGATGTTATATACTATATATATATATATATATATATATATATATATATCACTGGTTTCTCTCACTTGTCGTAGCTCCAATGGATGGAGTACTATTCTATCTTTTCTCACGGAAAAATTGTCTCAAATTGGATTGTGTATGTAAAAAGGTAGTTCATCCTCACCTCTTCCACTCGAATTGACGACAGATCCTCTGCACGTTTTGACGATCTCCTGACTGCAAGTGGATAGTGAATTTGATGTGTTGTTTTCAATGCAGAGCATGTGTATCAAGTGTGTCAACTAACTGGTTCAATATTTAATCAACGACATACCAGAACCAACAATATTGTATAATGTTCCTGACTGTCAGTTACATGTTTGATTATACCTAAAAGAGGTCAACGTTATGTTGAGATTACGAGAAAACGAAAAGTTAGGTCGAAAATCAGGTAGAAACGAATCTACGTTTCTTCCTATAGAGCTATTCCTATAGAATATAATGGTGTTATATTCTTAGGATCAAGATTGTTTTTATAGACCAATGTAAGTACAGAGAACCACGGAATGAACAATAATTTTCTACATTTGGCCTTTCGGTACATCACGGGCAATAACGCTGATCGACAAGAGTCTTTTTGGCCCCACAGAATAGAATGAGGCATGATATACCATGATGTAGTACGCCTTAAACGTTAACTTGTAGTGGATCATAGGCCAATCATTTGTCCACCTACCGTCTCTGCTGTTTGATTCGTTGGAGCTTCAGTCAAACCTGATTATATATTTTTTCATGAATAACCATTCAATTAGTTTAAAATAAATGGACACATATACTGGCATTAGCGAAGTTGTATCACTATCCTTACCATTGAATGCCCTCAGTGATACTGAACCTGCTATAACCACCAACAGTAACACTACCACTAGGAATGCGATCCACCATAAACTAGGTATGTCCTCAGCCAAGGCATCCTCCCCTCCTGGAAAATATCAACAAAACATTAGTTTGAATGATACATGATTAGAAGTACACGCATACCCATGTGTTCAATGTTTATAACATTATACATCATTATCATGGCGCAAAACTCGCACGATTCACGTTATTCACTCGGTACTCCTCTGCAGATCTCGTTCCATGACTTCTGACGGGATAATTAGTAAGAATTGTATCGTTTATTCAATCAATTGTATTACACAATGTCCATATAACAAGTGAAAAAGAATGGAGTGTCGTCAACCATAGACGGCGCAGTTATGAACATTTGAACACAATTCAGCCCACAGTGATCATAAATATGATAACTAGCGACATGGAATATGTGGGAGTTACCATTGTGTAAACCATTCTCATCCATTGCAGGGAGGAGGTCTAATCTCGATGACAGCTTGAATGAATGCTCGTCGGATGGTTTGATGCGGCATTCCACGATGAGACGTTCATCCGTGTACGATTCGACTTTGAACATCGATGTTAAATAGATGTTGTAGATATCGTTGATGAATTCTACCCGCTGTCTATCGTTGGAAAACAAAACGGCGGGGTTCCCCTCATGAGTACGCCATTCCAGTTGAACCTCCGGTCGAATGCCGAGGACCGAGCACGTAAGATTGCCCTCCAGTTGAACATCTAGAATACAATACTGACCATCATGACTGCAGCCATCCACTATCAGGTAGGGCGGTACTGGATTAACTGAGAATGAAACACATTACATTGGTCAGCTTCAGAGAGTTATGGCTATAGTATGAAGGGTATAACAGGTTACTTCACGCAGTCAGTGTTTCAATTTGGGTTAAATAAGGTGCTATGAAGTTGCGGGACATGATACGCTTCACGGTGGAATTTGCACTTTTCAGTGAACATCACTTGCTCTACATTGATGCGATAGTCCCGTTCTGATACCTTCCGAACTGTACACTAAAACAATACGGAGAGACCTGTGAACATACTTTGGTCACCACATCAAATTGTATTTGGTAGTACCTGCAATGACAATTGACCATACACAGAGGAGAGATGATCGGGAATCTGAAGATAGTGGCACATTACATGGCTTCACCGGGATCCAGCTGAGGAACTCTCCCGAGCGCACACTTCATGTTGCCAACCTACTCGCAAATTCACAATGTTTTCGCAATAGTATATCCATTCATTTCCAGGAATACAAGTAATGGAACAATCTTCTTCTAGGATTCAGCGAAATAGCTTACAGAGAGGACATGAGTTTATTATTCAACTGAACATTTGTCTTTTCGAGGGATTCGCAAAAATGTATCGGTAATGTTCACCTATACTCCCACCACTCGTCTCCGACTCCAGCTTTCATTGATAGTGAGCAGGGCGGATTGCTGATCACTGAGATATGGAGACTTCAACTGCGACATTCGAATTGGCATACAAATGTTAAGCAGCAAATACTGTTTGCATTGAGAATACGAAGAAAACTAGAGACGCTGCCGATGGGCCCGTGGAGAGTTCTACTGACTATGTTTCCGAAACACATGTTATCCGTTGTGGAATCGAAAACATGACAATGTATTTCCAGGCCAGAAAATATTTGTCAACAGCAACAGCTATTTTTAACAACCATTCCTAAAAACTTTCGACGCCGATATTGGGTTTGTATCTCATATGAGAGTTCACTGGAATTCATTCTTGAAAAATATCCAGGGAAACACGTCGACTAGTACATATATATAGTGGTTCTGATGGAATCCCTACATACTCACTGAAAATTACGACTTCATGTGTTTGTATATGTTCGTCTCCACCTGAGACATATACGCAGGTGAAGAGCCCTTCGTTCTTTAGAGACGCCCGCTGAATAACCAAGGATCCATCAGCGGTTAGGTGATACCCATCTTCGTAATGATCGGTAATGTTGTTCATCCAGTTGTTGATTGCCGTTGCTATGGCACTCGGCTCGCTCTGTAGATTCGATGAATACTTCCACATTATTATGTTTGGCTCATCTTGATTCCCACACGGTATTTCGACCAACACGTATCTTTCTGTGTACATCTTCGTGATCCCAGTAAGTCCAAGCGAGCTGTTGTCAACAATGAGCATTGCCTCAATGCTGTTAATGACGATGAATTCCGTGTCTGCTTTACATACCAGCAGTGAGAGCAGAGACGAATTACTTACTGGAGTGGGTGCTGTAGAAAGGGTTGTCCATGTGATATTGTTCTTACTCGTGAATGTCTGAATAGTGTCGATCGATGTATCTGAATTTGATGTGCGTTTGACCCATCGGAGGGGAATCCTAGGTCTAGCGTCATCGACAGAACAGTTGAGTGTTGATAGGTCGACTTGCGATTTCACACAAATAGTTTTGTCTGCAGGACAGTCAGCTATCCACGGATAGGATTGCGTAGGTGTCACTGAAGATGAATAGAGAACATTCTAATCGACAATTAAAGTATTACCTTGTAAATTATTCGAATTTGCCTGATGTGAGTTTAGCAAATTTGATATAGTGCGAACATGTAAAACATCTCAATGCGCCATATACTCCAAGCAAAATAAGCAATACGGAATACTGTGACAAAAGTGTCGGAATAAAATAACTTGAACTAGTCTAACCGGATTCATGCTCTGTACATGTTTTGTCGTGGTTTTCAATTGAATAACACTGTGCGTTTTGAGGGGCTGCTTCCATTGGCTACGAACGTTTGGACCACTGGAACATATTCTCGGGTGTCTTAAAACTGCTGTCAAGCTCTTGATCCCTTGCTGCAGTACAGGAATTCACGAGTAGTTGCAGTAGAGGAAAGCTCAATCATAAATTATTGTAAGACAGTCGAATACGACATTTACATTCCTTCTTCAACAATGTTCCCTCCCCCATCATTGGAGTCCGTATATTTATATTTGTCAATAATATGGCTACGATATATACCAGGTAGATGAATGTATATCCCTCGTCGTATCCTTATCTCACCTGTTGTTCTCACCCATATTTCATAGGTTACGATGCCGCCGCTACTCGTCATAAGCTTGGTAGCAGCGAACCACCTATCATGCTTTAGGGTGACGTTATGTATTATTAACGATCCATCCGTCTTGATGTCGTACTCCCCAGATGCGTAACCTCCTCCTCCTTTCTGACCATCGATGTAAGTCAACGTGGCTGGTATGTCATGCCCTGTAGTATCGTGCCATAGAACGCCGTAGATGTCTAATGGGAATGAACACCTGACTGTTCCCGAATTCCCAAGTTCCAGATATTGCTCCAGATCACATTCCGTATTGCTGGAACAAATCGCTTTGTGGATAGATAGATAGATCAAATACATTGGTAAGTCAGTGTATGCCTAGATACTTATTTGGGGTGTATCAATAATAATCATCGACTATGTTAGCTTGGGGAAGCAATATAATATATACATACATGAAATTGGCTGGTGAACATAAATCCGGAAGGAGTGATATCACATTGCTCCACCGGGCATGGTACACAGTGGGATCTGCATCGTTTGTCTGAACAGGACTAGTTCTACAATAATGCAATATCCCACATCCAGATATCAAGGATGGCACATTCATATCAGAACACCTTCCAACCACTTACAAGGATATGTGAGAATATATTGTGTAAATTGAAAAATTATTTTGCGTCGCATATTATTTTGAGGAATTACTAAGACATTGTGTTAATATGACAGATACAATGAAGGACAATTCAGCCTCACCCAGGAATCGATCTGATTTCTGATTACCGTTCGCATACTCTACTGACTAGCTATTGAGACCCTGACGATACTGCGTGGCAATTCGGACTCACATACCTGACGAACTGGAGTTTCCATTATGACGTTGGGAATGGGGAATGGGTAATGTAATGTAATGCGTATATATATATATATATATATTATTGATTTTCCTGTCCTTGTTTATGATGGCGATTTTTCTTTGCATTGTCCCGATCGTCGTACACGTCAGTTGCATGGAGATCGCCGTCTAGTCGTGAAACTCCGAGTAGTAACTCTCTAATGTAATGGTATACTATGTTATATATAATTTGAAGTCAATCGTGGACAGATAGATAAATAAATAGATAGACAGGCATTAGCACAATAGCTATACAAATAGTATCATTGTAACTGAGGTATATATACATATTTCGTAGATACATTGCCTGAATGTTAATACTATAATTTACTCACCGGCATGTGTTAACACTAACACCAGTATTGTTGCGATGATTTTCCCCATATTTGTGTTAAACCTGAAAAGATTCAGTTGAAGACAAGTATTGTTTTTCAGTACATTACGCCATAATATAACTTTCTAATTTAGCTCTTCTTCCTAATAAACTGGAAGTGCCATGTTCTTAGCTGTCTTGTTTTTGTGAACAGTTAATCGACAATATGAGGAGTAATACTCTTATCGCTCCACCATATAGTACGGTATGGAATATACGTCTCAAGTTCTCAGTGTCAACCTGTTCTGAGTGGACATGGGAAATTACAAACACTACATCACACAAATCTATTACACAAACAATTTACTACCCATCACACGCAGTTGTCAGGGTCACTATGTCGATTTTGTAAGACATCCAAGCCTCTTCGTATATGGTATGTATTCGATATAAACCAGAAAGCTAGAAAAATCAGTGTTTCCTTGAAATTTACCCGTGGACATACATATATATTACATTTGTTCAATGAAAAAGGCACCACCACCCACCACATGTTCCTTATAATGGGAGAATCTCATAAAGAAGCTACACAATATATTCCGGGTTGATCTGACCGAGCATTTTATACATTGACCTCCCTCCAGTGACCTCAGTTGGTCTCTGACCTGACAGCAAAACAATAGTTCCATGCACTCAGTATGAAGAACATACATACCAAGTATGAGCCACACTATCTAAGAGTATGAACTTCTTCCACTCTTCCACTCTCGCCTATTATCATATTCGCAAACTAGGATGGGATGCAATACTGAGCATGAATGATATCTATCCTCCAAGCGTTCTGAATCTCATCATCTCACTAGGGGTCATGTTCCTATAGAGTACCGGAGTAAGGTTAATAGAATATTCAGCACGTTGTCTTTAATAGGCCTTAATTGAGCGTAACTGAGCTGCACTTCTTCATGAAGGACCATGCAATTCGCGCACAGGATTTTTGTTATTACAATAACAATTAGCTACACCTCTTCATGTACACTGTCCCATTAGTGCACGGGGACCTATATTACTAACTTAACAAGCTCAATTATATCATGTGTGACTGCCCCATTATTGTATGGGTAACTGTTCACCTCCTTCAATTTGATAGTAACAATAGTTTCACGAATTTCTGATCTTCTAGACATATCGTTTTTACAAGGATTTTCAGACTTTGGCATCTGGCGACGTCAGATGACCTCTGACCAGGCCCCAAAGCGATAAGGTCCATGTACTCATCATGGGGAACATGCGTACCAAGTATGAATTTCATTCATTAGGTCCTTCCAACTCAAGTAATTATGTTTACAATCTGAAATTGGCTGAAATATCAGATGTTCACTCATTTTAAAAAAATTCCCCCAAAAAAATTCAGTAGGATTCTTTCACTCACTATGGGAAAGCGACATGCTGGATTCAACATGATCAGATCAGGAATTCAGGATTCTTGTGTTTACAAGGATTTGGATACTTTGACCTCCGTTTACTTCAGATGACCTCTGACCTGACTCCAAAACAATAGAGTCTATGTACTCATCATGAAGAACATACATACCATGTATGACCTTTATCAATAAAGTCCTACCGAAGTTATCGTGTTTACAAGTTGAAACTGGCCAAATTATCCGATAATCACTGTTAATTGACCCCCAATCGTCACCAAATGTATTAGTAGTGTACCGGCGGACCTCCAAAAAGAGACTTAATTAATGAGTTACCCCTCCCCTCCGTAGAGCAATGCAAAACCATTTGTGCTTGCTCAAAAAACGACAAAGCGGCTGCCCAACCGCCCCTATATGTAATTTAAATATGATTTATCCTTTGCATGACTTACAACTAACCAAAGTCCTTCTCTTATGCTGTAGTTAATGTTGTAGATATTAGGAAGCAATATATCAATTTGCTGGATCATTTGAGCTGACACAAACTTTTCTAAATTGTGAAAATCACAACATCACAGGTCTCAGTAGGAACATCATTTTGCATTGGGGTCATCACAAAACGTTGCCTGTAGAATACTCTAGCCACCAGTTTCAAATCCAACAACTATCCATTCCCAATTCTACATATATACTTAATAGAACAAAGTGGTTGTATTTTGTTCTACGGTGGGGAGGGGTACCCGATATTTTGGGGCTCTCCGCCGGTACACTCTGGGGTTGCTGTACTCACCAAGAATTTCCACATGATCAGGTCAGACATACTGGACTGTTTGAGAGGATTGCATACTTTGACCTCTAGTGACCTCAGATGACCTTTTGACCTAACTCCGGAGCAATAGGGTCCATATACTTATCATGGGGAACACACATACCAAGTATGAGCTTGATTCAACTAGGCTGGGTAGAGATATTGTGTTTACAAGCCAGAGGTGGGGGGCGGGGGGGGGGGGGGGGGGGGGGGGGGGGGGGGGGGGGGGGGGGGGGGGGGGGGGGGGGGGGGGG